>ML430100.1:0-53133 GCA_005239525.1 Nicotiana knightiana | reverse complement strand
GGAGGTGCAGATCTCCAGTTGGTTGGTTTGAGCCGGGTGAGGCTAGGCTATTGGGCACAGACTTTGTTCAGGATGCGTTGGGTAAGGCGAAGTTGATTCAGGAGAGGCTTCACACGGCGCAGTCTAGGCAGAAGAGTTATGCGGATCGGAAGGTCCGAGATGTGTCTTTCATGTTTGGGGATAAGGTGGATCTGAAGGTGTCGCCCATGAAGGGTGTTATGAGATTCAGGAAGAGGGGAAGCTGAGTCCCAGGTTCATTGGGCCATTTGAGGTGCTTTAGAGGGTTGGGGAGGTGGCTTATAGGCTTGCTATGCCTCCTATATTGTCGAGTATTCATCCGGTGTTCCATATTTCGATGCTCCGGAAGTATATTGGTGACCCGTCTCATGTTTTGGACTTCAGCACGGTTCAGCCCGAGGGTGATATGTCATATGAGGTAGAGCCAGTGGCTATGTTGGGTCGACAGGTCAGAAAGCTGAGGTCTAAGGATATAGTTTCAGTGAAGGTTCAGTGGAGAGGTCAGCAGGTGGAGGATGCCACCTGGGAGACCGAGCGGGAGATGCGGGAAAAATATCTTCACTTATTCGAGGCTCCAAGTATGTTTCTAGACCCGTTCGAGGACGAACGTTTGTTTAAGAGGGGGAGGATGTAACGACCCGGCCAGTCGTTCAGTGAGATTTACCCCGTCTCCCCCACTTCTGCTTTATCATATATTTCTTAGCATGTTTATGTTGTATTGGGTCAGTTGATTTGGGTCCGGAGTGGTCATGGTGAGACTTGAGACATTAGTCTCCTAAAGTAGCCTAAAAGTTGAGAAAGTCAACTGAGAGTTTACTTATTGGTGAACGACCTCGGAGTGCAGATTTTATGGATTGATAGCTTCGTTAGGTGATTTGGAACTTAGGAGTGTGTTCGGAATGAAGTTTTGATTTTCGGTGTAGAATTAGACTTGAATTGGTGAAAGTTAGTTTTTGGCGATTTCCGGTCAGCAGTGAAAAATTGGCTATCAGGTTTGGAATGGGATTCCGGAAGTTGGAACAAGTCCATGATGTCACTTTGGGTATGTGTGCAAAATTTCAGGTCAATCAGAGGTGTTTTGGTTGGTTTCGGCGTAGTTGGCGAACTTTGGAAGTTTCAAAGTTCATAGGCTTGAATTTGGTGTAATTTTGGTGTTTTCATGTTTTTTGGTGTTTCGAAGGATCGACTAAGTTGGAATAATTCTATGGGGTGTGTTGGTATATTTTGTTGGGGCCCCGAGGGGATCGGGATTGATTTCGGATGGTTGGCGGAGTTTTGAACTTGGAAAATTGCAGCAAATGGATGCTGGTGTAAGTTTCTGGTGTTGGCCGCACCTGCGGATGGGTAGCCGCAGGTGCGAAAAGAGGCTAGGCAGGGGAAATTCGCAGGTGCAAAGAGTTGGCCGCACCTGCGAAGCCGCAGGTGCGGAGAAGTGGCCGCAAGTGCGAGAATTGGTCATTTAGTGGGATTGCGCAGGTGCGCACCTGGGACCACAGGTGCGGGTCCGCAGGTGCGATTAAAGGTCTGCAGGTGCGAAATTTCTGGGCAGAACAGTATAAAAGAGGCCTCCGTTAAATTTTATTCATTTCAACATTGTTGCATGCGGTTGGAGCTCATTTGAAGGCAATTTGAAGAAAGAATTCGTGGTCTTCAGTGGAGGTAAGTTCCGGGGTTATTAAAGTCGTTTCTATGCCATTTTGTTCTGATGAGGCTTGTAAATTGAAGGATTAAAGTAGGAAAAGGTTGGGAAGAATGGGTGGAGGATTGGAAAATTTCTTTGGCAATTTGGGTAGGCAATTGTGGTCCGGTTTTGGTATTTTTGGTATGTGTAGAATCGTGGGAGGACGAGGTTTCCAGTGATGTAAAATTTATCGAATTCCGAGACGTGGGCCCGGGGCTCGGGTTTGGCCGAATTTCGAGATTCTTGTATAATTTAATAGTTTTCGATTGGGTTGTGTTCCTTTGATATATATTAATGATGTTAAACTGGTTTTGGCTAGATTCGGAGCAATCGGGAGCCAATTTGAGGGACAAGAGCATAGCGGACTAGTGTTGTGGCCCGGTAGAGGTAAGTAATGGTTATAAATCTTGTCCTGAGGGTATGAAACCCCGGACTAAATATATATATATATATATATATACACTCTGGATCTCAAGAGCTATCCTGCTCACATAACGTCCCCACTACGCGGGGCCTCAACACATAGGAAATCATCAAACCGTTTCACAACTCACACGACACAAATCACAATAACACATGAATTTGACAAAGACGGAACAACATCCGCTGTTCTAACACCTTTCCATGAAAAGCGTTGTACTGAAATGAACATGCCTGGCTCATACGGATCCCATAATCATATCTAAATCCATCCACAAACATCGAGCCACCTTGCTCGCACCAAACTAAGCTAATAGCTTTTACCTGGGTCCATATTAACCCACTTTCTCTCATAATACACGAGAACAACCATCATCACCGGGACAAACACCCCATAATCCATAATCAACTGAACCGAACGCCCTCCAGGCATAGATTCTCAAATAAACTATATTTCACTTCTTTATACTCAGTCCAAATCTTCAATCCATCAAGTGACTACATGTCACACTTTATACAATCTTTTCGCGGTCACGCTTCCACGACCTTCCACACCAGGTAGCAAGTCTGCACATCCACCACTGGCCATACTACGCTGTAAGACAAATTAAGAACCCATAACCAGGGTACAAAGCCTCTTCCACCGCATATCAAACTCATGTGACACTGAAGATAACACCAGCTTTCTCTGAACCTTCAAATCACTCCTTATTTCTCTTCCGAGCTCATGACATCCTTATCAACACCGAATCACAATCTCGATTCTCACTCCCAGTTACATACCGCTTACCGCACCTAACCTGCCAATATGAGGTAGCGCAAGAATTCCATCATAACTTCTGAACCACCAATAGGGTGAACACTTAAACATATAGAAACCGTTTACTTAACTTAATTCAGGAGAACCATCTCAACACACGAGTGAATTCCCATAATCACCCAACATGCAAATCCATAAGTAGTAGTCTATACCACCATAACCCTTCCGGGATCCGCCTACGCCTGACAGGCCATAGCATTCAAATGCTCCCACATGAAATCCGTAACGACGGTTGAAAATCCCCGCACACACCGGAACAAACCACATGCATAACTTAATCACACCGAAGGAACTGATCACTGCCATAAATGTGCCATTTCAACCATGGATAATCAATCTATCTTCTTTTAACCATCTTCAATTGCTTCAGGAATAATAGCAACTTCCTTCCACTCATAGCAGACTCAACCCTCACTCATCCCGAGTGACCTTGATTCACGAGACTATGCTGCCTAAATCCCGCAACTCGTCTCATACCCTCTTGATAATCTTTCTACAATCCGTAGTTTATTTCTCTCACTCCTCCAATACTATAGTGCATGCAGAATCATGTCATAGAACATTCCAACCATCCTTCTTTTTCTCAAAAATTACTCTGCAAAAGCTCGATTCTCGATCATACAGCTGCCTGAAACCCTTAAACGCCGCATTCTTAACTTTTGAATTCACCAGGACCGCTATTGAGAGTCACCCACTCTGACTGGTCCCGAATAAAATCAACTCCAAGGCTCTTCTAGCACATGAACACCTTTTCCCTTGAAGCACGTGACTGAGTCACTATCCCTGACCACTCACCTATGCCTTAAGAAAAATTCTGAATCTTCCAAAGCCTAACCCTGGCCCGACAGGGCCAACTTTTGCACATATTCATCAAATCCCATGCACAATCACCATTTCACTCTTTCCCTTTAGCTACAATAACTTGCCAACACGCCGACAATCTGCAACCCTATGATAACACAATCCTGCAACCCAACTGCAGATAGCGGGACTCCCCTCACTTAGCCCGAAACTACTCCTTGCACCACTCTAGACCCTGCCGAGATCCTTTCTCCTTTGATAACACAATCTTGCTTAGCCCATATGTCCAATTCTTCCTAATTATCTTGCTAGCACTCCCTAAATACTCAAATTCTCTAACATCATTCACACATTCCGCCTCCTACCGAATAGCCACTATAACCCCTCACCGAGAACTGCCAACCATGCCACCGCTAATCTATTCACAGGAGATAACCTACTTGTGGAAATCACCCGCAAACACCTTCCAACGACGCTAAAATGCACGCTTTCTGCGACTTCAAAACCCCATCCTACACCCTGCTTCATTTTACCAACTTTACTAGTCCTTCCTCTCCTCATGGACATCCATTAAATGCGCGACAATATCTTAAAATTCCAAACTATGCTGCCGCTCCCCCACTTTGCGACTGTTCGACTTCCGCTTCTTACACCTGGCCTCCTAAAAATGGAACCATGGCCTAGCCTTGCTTCAGGATCATTCTCTGTAGCTCTCAAACCAGCAGATCACCACGACCTCAAGCTCTCCGAAGATCATTTTTCTCTAGTTGCCTTCATTATCAACACTCATCCGCTACTGAACCACCACACCTTGCAGTCTCTACCAACTGCATTCTTCAATACTTCTTCTGAATACTCTGACCCCACGCAGCCGAAGAAACCATCACACTGACAAACTTAACACATTCCATTCGATTAATGATGATGACTTCACGTCACAGGTGCATATCCCACCCCACTTGAAGACACCAAG
Source organism: Nicotiana knightiana (assembly GCA_005239525.1). Classification (NCBI taxonomy): domain Eukaryota; kingdom Viridiplantae; phylum Streptophyta; class Magnoliopsida; order Solanales; family Solanaceae; genus Nicotiana; species Nicotiana knightiana. Next base: position 48,420 of record ML430100.1, on the reverse strand, counting down.
ACTTACTACTTTATTAACCCCAACTGGACCATTCATAATCCAAATGCCTTTCCCCTGCCGGAACCAAAATACCGAAATCTCAAAATCACACTCTAAGAAGACCTCCCTTCAACCATTCATCACCCCCAATATACGGGCAAGCATTCTATCATCATAACGACATCGCGTGACAACCAATCACAAGAATCATCACTACCTGAGCATGGCCTTAACACTCTCAGAAACACAGATACTGAGCTGAAACAACATATTATTCTCTTGCAGGGCCATAACAACAGCCCCAACCAATTATACATGGAAACATCTCGAATTACATCCGTAGCACCATTTCAATTCCTCAAATTCCTGATTCATATCAAGCGCTTTGCGACGCGTAAGATTGAGTAGGAATGAACATAGGCATAAGCTTCAAAGGAATCAAATCACACGATGAGGAATCAAGAAGGAATTACTCCTAACAGCCTTGTAGCGTCTCGAAGATAAGTACAGACGTCTCCGTACCAATCCGCAAGACTCTACTAGACTTGCTCATGACTCGTGAGACCTACGGGAACCTAGCGCTCTGATACCATGTTGTCATGACCCAAAATCCATAAGGTCGTGATGGCGCCGAAAATCAATGTCAGGCAAGCCAAATCATTAATTAATTGAAATAACTTTCCGGTCTTAGCATTTATGAAAATATTTCCTTTCACTTTATTACATATTAACCAAATAAAAATATGTCAGTTAAAAAAATAATGGTTTGAATACTACACATTAACAAATATAACCCAACACATCCCAGAACCCGGTGTCACAAGTACATGAGCAGTTTCTAAGAATTTATACAATCATCACAAAGCCTGTCCGAAATACAAATTGGACAAGGAAATTTAAAATACAAATAAATACAGTACGAGGGACACTCTATCAGTTGCGGATCTCCTCCGGATGATGCGACTCGCCTAAGTCTCTGAATCCTCCACATTGTTATGAAAGTACCTATGCAGTAAAATGCACAGCAAGTGTAGCATGAGTACAAAAACAACGTGTACTCAGTAAGTCACCCGCCTAACCTCAGATAGGTAGTGACGAGAGGTCGAATTAGACACTCACTAAGGGCCAGCAACTTAATTAACAACATAAAATGAACACGATAGGCATGTAAAGGTAGCAAAGCAGCAATACATATAAGGCACTGAAATCCAAGTAAATACTTGGAATAAACAAATAGTTACCACTTCCTCATTTTCCCCCAAATATTTTAAATAACAATTTCCTCTTTGTTTCCCCCCAAATATCTTGTAAATCCATGAAAACATTTAACAATTTAGCATGCGCATACGAGATAAGGACAACCGGCCTGAGCCATCATAATAATCAACTCTGTGCACTGCCGAGGATCGAATGGCCTGTACCAAAAGTGCACCTCTCAATAAAATACTGATGTCTATGCACTGCCGAGGATCGAACGGCCCGTACCAAATGTGCATCTCTCAATATAATAATCCTCTCTGTGCACTGTCGAGGATCGAACGACCCGTCCTATAAGTGCACCTCTCAATATAATAATCATGTCTATGCACAGGCGAGGATCGAACGGCCCGTACCAAAAGTGCATTTTAAATCTGCTGTGGTATACGGCCCGCTCCCATGAGAGTAGGGAAAATAACACTCCGCTCGCGGAATGTAAATTGCGAAGCGGTCACATGCAGACATGCACAATCAACAATCCATCCCGAGTACGTCGGGAACACAAATACTCAAGTAAATGACAGATCTCTCCTTTAAAAAGACCATAAAGTAGTGTTTAAAATCCTTTTTTGAAATTCACTCGCCAAGTTTTTATAACGTTTAATAACACAACCTTATTCGTAAATACAATTGCCCGCGAAGGAAATAAATTCTCTGTTTAGATGATTTAGAAAATAAACTATAGTCTTCCTTAGTCATTAAATTACAATTTCGATTATATTAGCAGTCTAATATCACAGACAAGATCATACGTACAACAGGTAAGGCATGCTAGTGGGTTCTAGGCTACCCGGACATAGCATAATAGTAGCTACGCACGGACTCCCGTCACCTCGTGCGTACGTAGCCCCCGAAAATAATAGCATATACTTAATTAATTCACCTAGGGGGACAATTCCCCCTCACAAAGTTAGAAAGGAGACTTACCTCGCTCCGAAGTCCCAATACCGGCTTCCAAGCCCTTCCGACGACTCCAACGGACGCACAACGCCCCAAAACTATCCAAACAACGACAAACCAATGAAAATATATTCTAATACTTGCAACAATTCCAAATTATATAATTCCCCAACTTTGCTCAGTGAAATGACCAAAATGCCACATTTCTCGAAGATATATTCTACCCATAGCGTTACTAACTCAAATATTCAATTTACTCAAATATTCATGCTCAATTCGTGGCTAAAAATCCAATTTCCATTTTCTAGGTTTCTTCAATAATTTCCCAAATTCCTACCAATTTCCATGCCTAATCCATGCATATAATCTTGTATTTAACTTAGAAGCATGAAGGAGTTACTTACCTTGACATTGTATGAAGGAATCCTCTCTTTGAATCCTCCCAAGATCGCTTAAGCCAAAGAAGAAATGAAGAAATGAAGAAAATAAACCAAGAATCCTTGTTTTAAAACATTTTGCCCAGGCCGATTTCTGCACCTGCGGTCCCCTTATCGCACTTGCGCTTCCACAGGTGTGCCCAAATATCCCGCACCTGCGGCCTCCTTGGCTCCAGCCCAATATCGCACCTGCGGTTCCCTTAGTCGCACCTGCAGCCAAATCCCCGCAGGTGCGGTCACACCAGATGACAACAACCCTCAGCTTTCCTCAACTTCAAATATTGATCCGTTAACCACTCGGAATCCACCCGAGGCCCCCGAGACCCCGTTCAACTATACCAACCTGCTCCAAAACATAATGCGGACTTGCTCGAGGCCTCAAATCACATCAAACAACATCAAAACCGCGAATCGCACCCAATTCCCATCTTTATGAATTTAGAAATTGCCAACTTCTACATCCGATGCCGAAACCTATCAAATCACGTCCGATTGACCCCAAATTTTGCACACAAGTAATATTCGACATTACGGACATCCTCCAACTTCCGGAATCGCATTCAGAACTCGATATCAAAACTTCCACTTCCGATCGGATTTATCAAAAACCTTCAAATTTCTATCTTTAGCCAAATGACTTCAAAATGACCTACGGACATCCAAATTCACTTCCGATCGTGCTCCTAACTCCAGAATCACCATACAAAGCTATTCCTTGACTCAAAATCCCAAACGGACATCAACAACACTGAAATGCACTTCAAATCCAAATCTATGAATTTCTTCTAAAATGCTAACTTCCATAATATACGTCGAAACGCTCTCGGGTTATCCAAAACTCGATACGGACATATGCCCAAGTCCGAAATCATTATACAAACCTGCTAGACCTTCAAATCCTGATTCGGAGGTCGTTTACTCAAAATTTCAATCTTAGTTGATTCTTCCAACTTAAGGCTTCTGGAATGGGAATTTTCTTTCCAAATCAACTCTAAACTTCCCGAAATTCAATTCCGACCACACCTACAAGTCGTAATACTTGAAATGGAGCTGCTCACGACTTTAAACCGCTGAACAACGCGCTAGAGCTTGAAACGACCGGTTGGGTTGTTACACCAAAATTATGGGAATCTCCTCATCCACTTTACAATCAAGCATCACAAAATCAGCAGGGAACACAAACTTCCCCACTTGCACCAATACATCATCCAGAATGCCTGACGGTCTCTTTACCATCTTGTCAGCTAGCTGCAATAACATAGAGGTTGGTCTGGCTATACCAATCCCCTGTCTCTTGTAAATGGCCAGGGGCATGAGATTAATACTGGCCCCCAAATCACACAGTCCTTTGGCAAAAGAAAAATTGCCAATGGTGCAGGGAATTGTAAAGCTCCCTGGATCAGACAGCTTCTCTACAATTGGTCGTGTCACTACAACACTGCAAGTCTGAGTAAGAGTCACAGTTTCCATATCTTGGAAATCAAATTTTCGGGACATCAAGTCCTTCATCATCTTCGCATAGCCAGGCATCTCCTTTAGAGCATCAATTAGAGGAATGTTTACCTGTATTTGTTTCAACATATCCAAGAACTTTTTGTATTGTTCATCCTTTTGGTATTTGGCCAGCCTGTGAGGGAATGAAGCTGGCCGTCTCTTTTTCCCAGTGATTTGGGACTTTTCTTTCTCAGCCACCACCTCAGCTACCGGCTCCTGGGCTATCTCCACTTCTTTTTCAGCCTCACTCGCGCACTGGGTTCTCCTTCAGCAGGTTGCACTGTTACCTTGGTCAAGTTTGTTGAATCATCAAGTTCAATCGGCACGGGTACCAGTGTCTCGGTCTGCCTTCTTTCACGAGCTATCTCCCGTTACAAGTCTAAGTCCCTTCCATTGTGGAGACTCACTACCATCAGCTGCCTTGGGCCCTGGTCCTTAGGATTTACCTGAGTGTCTGCAGGCAAAGTCCCAAGAGGACGATTATTCAACGACATTGAGATCTGGCCAATCTGCACTTCAATATTTTTTATAGCTGATTCGTGTGCATCTACTCTCTCACTGATTTTAGCAGTTGTCCCAATCACCTGTTACATCATTGCTTCAAGTCTGGAAAACCCATCTTCTTGTCTTCCCCCATGTTGTTGCTGAGGGGGGTGATACGCCTGTTGCTGGTTTTGATTATTAAACCCTTGTGGCCTTTGGTAGGGCGCCAAATTACCATGAGGTCTCATGGAACCCATGTTTCCACTGTTATGCTGCTGATGAGGTGGTCTGTACGACTGGACTTGTTGACCCCAATTCTGTCCAACCTTTCTCTGGCCTCCATAGTTTGATACATAATTCATATTTTTCGGGTAGTGAGGATGATCGCAATCTGCATTCCACTGATTACCAATTGGTTGACTAATGCAAGATGTGCATAAGCCCCCATTGGTAGTATCCACAATATGAACTTGCTGCTTTTTCCCTAACTCCTCTACCTTCTTCGTAAGTATGCTCATCTGTGTCATCAAAGTTGCCATATTTTCACCAATAGAGTTGGACGGATCTAATGGCACTGAGTGAACCACTGGGGTAATAGGTGCACCCCTGGTTGTCCATCCTGAATTTTTTGCCATTTCATCAAGTAGGATTTGGCTCTCTATCCAAGTTTTGCTCAGGAATGCTCCACCAGCTGAAGCATCAACATTAACTTTCACACCATCGGCCAAACCCATATAAAATCGCTGCCCCAACATCTGTTTTGGAATACCATGGTGAGGACAAACTACCAGCATCCCTTTAAACCGTTCCCATGTCTCCTGTAGTGTCTTCTTAGGCTTCTGCCTGAAACTCAAGATCTCATCAATTTGTTGCGCTGTCTTGTTCGGTGTATTGAATTTATTAAAGAACTTCTTGACCAAATCCTTCCATGTAGTAATAGAATTGATATGGAGCTATTTGAGCCAAGTCTGGGCTACTCATGTCACTGAGAACGGAAACATCAACAGTCTTATTGCCTCTGGAGTGACATTTTGTTGCCTCTGTGTCTTGCAGATCGACAGGAAGTTCTTCAAATGTTGCTGGGGATCCTCAATGTATGACCCCGAAAACAACCCCTTATTCTGCAACAAGTGCAGTATATTATTTGTGATTTGGAAGGACTCAACTTCTATCTGCGGGACCATGATCGCGATGGACAAATCTCTAATGTGGGTTGTGCCCAGTCATATAAGGGCGCCTCAGGTGCAATGGGCACCCCAGGCGCTGCAATGTGTTCGGCTGGGTCAACCACATCTTCCCCATTATTATTGTTGTTCCTGTCGTTCAGGTCTGCCATATCTTTTTCAATGTGTTTAATGAATGGTTGTTGTTTGCTTCTTCGGTAGGCCTTGTTCAAGGCCTTGAAATTTTTTTTAGGGTCGGGTAAGGCTTCGAATACTTCACCAGTTCTCGATGAGTTTCTAGGCATGCACCTGTATAACCGATTCAGCAAACGTTAGAATTTCAATATATGAAAGAAATCAAAGAAAATTGACTACACTTAAGAATTTTGTATTTTTCTCCAACTACAAATGATAATACCGTTCATTCCCCGACAACGACGCCAAAATTTGATCACGTTCAACTATGACTAATAAAAGACTAAGCGGGCGTTGCAAATATAATTCGGGTATTTTGCCTAGAGTCGAATCCCACAGGGAACTAACGTATCAAATGTTGTTGTTCGATTACTAGATTCTCAATAATCAACTTTCTCAAATTTATGAATATCATTTGGTGGTATTTTTACTACTAGACCTGAATGAAATTAAACAAACTAAAAGACAACTAATATTGAGGTGTAAACAGATGCGATAAAGGTCTAAGGTTATGGTTTTCCCCGTTGATGAAATCCCTTCTTGTATATTTCCTATAATTTTGCTTTATTTATCTCTATCAATCATGAACACTCCAGCTATCATAAATCTCTCTCAAGTAATTATGATAATCTACTAGATGCACTCTCTCAAGTTACGCTAGCTAAATTGCATAACATTTCACTTTAGATTGCACCCAAGGTATCGTTATCTCTAATCCAACCTTTAAACCCTCGGTTATGCATCTATCCTATACTCCGGGAGTGATGTTGTTCAAACAATTACCTAAATATGCACTCTCTCTCAAGTAGATACATACTAAATAGGCACAGCTAATTGAGGGCCCTTCAATCAACTACAACAAGAATGTAGTTGAACAAATAGAGATGAAAATCAAGCAGACTATATTAATATAACAATAAGTTCATTCTCAACAGGTTCCACCAAAACCTTAGACTAATTAAATTAGCTACTCATGATTATAGTAATCAAATCCAAAATAACTTGCATAATTAAATTACAGAGTAAGGAATAAAGGATGTAAAAATCAATGTTTTGATCTTCTGAGTGGTGGTCCACGATCTCCTCTTGTCTCCAATGGCAAAAGTCCTTCAAAGTTGTGTGTTTGGGTCTATTTATATGTTTTGGGACAAGCCCTAAACGTGTACGATACTTCTAGTCAAATCGGGAAACACTTAAAGCCTTTAAAACTCGGATTGGGCCTGATCTTGGGCCTGGCGTTACAAGGAAAATGCCAAGAAAACGCTAGGTTGCACCTGGATTTATGTGTCTAACGCCTGGTATGACCAGGCTTTATGTGTCTAACACCTAGATAACGCTTGGTAGGACCAGGCTTTACAAGGAAAAAGCCTCGCTAAGGCCAGGTTAGACTTGGCTCTACAAGGAAAAAGCCTGGCTAAGGCCAGGGTCACTCCTTTTGATTCTTGAGCGCATTTTATCAGAAGCATATAGAACACTACTCAACTGACCCGGTCTAATCGAGTTCATAATCCATGATAGGACAACAACATTAACTTTCTCCCCCTGATCATATAGTTCAGGTTTAAATCTAGTTTTAGGAAATCGACCATCAACAAAAACTTATTTGCTCTGTTGGTTGTAAGATAAAGGATGATTGTGATCAATAGTTGGGAACTTGTTATACCAGTTCCCATATTACCATTTCCTGTGTTCGGAGGAACATGTAAACCACTTGGAGTGCTCGACTCATCTCCAATCACCATTTTCTAGCAGCAAAGTAATCACAGAGAAAAATTCTGGAAAATTTCCACCCAATTCACAAACCCTAGCTTTTTCTAGCTTAGAAGAACTCTAAGACAATTCAACTAAAGAGTATTGAATTGAAGTTTTTGAGAAGACTGAGACGTAACTAGAGCTGTGATCTATGTCACGACCCAAATCCTAATATATGTCGCAATGGCGCCCAACGCCGATGTTAGGCAAGCCAACCTTATTAGTCTAGTGAGTCCCATTTAAATTTTATAAAACTTTATTAACAATACTCAAATTATGTCACAAGCATGAGAAAATGATAAATATTGAAGCAAATTTACTTGAAATGATCAAGAAGTTAAATTTAAATAGTTACATTTCCAAAAGAATAGTCTACCAATGTGTGTGCCAGGAACTGATGGCACAAGTATACAGGCATCTAGTAGAAGGAAATCAAACGAATACATCTATCCTACTGTCTGAGAGGATATAGACATGATAACAAAAAGGGGAAGACTCCAACGTGATACTGAACGACATCAAGGGAAGCAGCTCACTATGGAATCCCTAAATCTCGAGGAGTCACAACGTCCTCCGGGATGACAACCAGATATACCTGCCTCAGAACCTGTACAATTATGTACAAAAGCGTAACATGAATACATAAACATCATGTACCCAGTAAGTATCCAGTCTAATCTCGAAGAAGTACTGACGAGAGGTCGACTTGACACTCACTAGGGACAAAATAATTTATTCAATTATCAGGCTAAGCATGGATATCAAAGATGAATAACAATAAAGACAAGAAATGACAAATCTTTCCACAAGTACATTTAGGTTCCAACTCCTGTTAAACAATTTACAATTTTTATTCTTCAAGGCCTTTTTAACGATTTGAAAATCATAGGAAGTACCAAGCAAATTAACATGCACACAATATGTCAAGGATGTACGACTCGATCCAATAGAAAAGTAAAGGTGCACTGCCGAAGGGTCGAACGACGCAAACCATAGATGCATCTATTAACCTGCCGAGGCGAACGACCGTCTCCCATGAGAGTAGTGGAGGAAATCACTCGCTCGCAGAATATAATTGCGAAGCGATTTCACATAAACATAGCACATTCTTCTCAATTAATTTTTCAAATTAATGACTTATTTGAAACCTTTAAATTCTTAAGATGTTGATGTAAACTTTCACTCAATGATGACCACACATATAAATCAATTAGAAATGTTCACGAGGCATTATGTAAGCTTAAACTACCCGGACATAACATGAATAGTCACTACGCACAGACCCTCGTCACCTAGCGCATACGTAGTCCTCCACAATTATTCACATAATAAATTATTTCACCTATGGGGACAATTCCCTCTTACAAGGTTAGAAAGGAGACTTACCTAGTATCAAGCCTACTTCCCGATTTAAGAATGCGCTCAACCTACAAATTTGACGCCCGACAACTCGAAGCTAGCCAAACATTACATAAACTAGTCAATATATGATCGAAAGTTCATAATTCTACCGTTTAGGTGATTACCCTAGCCAATTTGTAAAATTCCTAAAATTCACCCACAGTCCCACATGCTCGGATTTTGAAATCTTAAAGAAAGTTGTTACCCATAACCTAAGGATCAATAATATATGATTTTTACTAGATTCCATAACAAATTTCGTGGTTAAATCCTATTTTTATCAAAACTACAAGTTTTTCCCTAAACCCAAAATTTTCACTAATCTTTGTGTGTTAATCTACCCAAAAACTAAGTAATAAACTCACATTAAGTAGGAAATACATTACCTCAAGGTGCTAAGTTGAAACCTCTATTTTTGGAAGCTCCTAAATCTCCCAAAGTGTGATAAATGCTCTCAAAGGAGCCTAAGTCCTGATTTAAAACAACCTCACTGCCTCCAGTGATTTCGCACCTGCGGCGAGTGGACCACACCTGCGGACCAGGGTACGTATCTGCGGAAAAGGGAGGCGCTAGCATGGATTGCACCTGCGGAAAGAGTCCCCCACCTGCGGCTCCGCTTTTGCGAAGAAGGGACCGTATCTGCGGATCCTGGGCACCCCCTCGATGGTCGCACTTACGAGGCTTCAACCGCACCTGTGGTCTCGCACCTGTGGCTGCCCAATCGCAGGTGCAGTCGCACCAGATCTGGTGCACCAGCAGCTCTCTTTGAGCAGGGACTCGCCTCGCGCAATGTCTGAATGGCGTACAGGGCCCCCGAGGTCCGGTTCGAATATACCAACAAGTTCAAAATCATAAAACAGACTCGCTCGAAACTTCGGAACACCCGTAACAACATTAAATCTAAGAATCGTACCCCAAAACCAACTAAACTCAACTTAAGAACTTTAAGTTCTTGGATTCACTTCCAATACGCCGAGACATACTTATACTACTCGGAATGACACCAAATTTTGCGATCAAGTCATAAATGACACTACGGAACTATTCCCAGTCTCGGAATCCCGTTCGGACCTCGATAACACCAAAATATGTTCCAAATCTCAATTTTTGAACTTCAAGAATCATATTTCACTATTTAGCGCCGAAACGCCCCTGGGTCATCCAAAACCCGTTCCAAACATACGCCCAAGTCCGTAAACATCATATGAACCTATTGGAACCTTCAAATCCCGATTCTGAGGCCGTTTACTAAAAACGTTGACCGAAGTCAAACTTGGACTTTAAGGCCCCCTCAAGGAACTAAGTGTTCCAATTCCAACCCAAACTCATACAAATTCCCGAACCAACCATCCCCGCAAGTCATCAATCAATAATAGCAAGTACATGAAGTCTGATATAGGGAAACGAGGTTCTAGAAAGCAAAACGACCAGTCGGGTCGTTACATTCTCCACCTCTTAAACAAATGTTCATCCTCGAACGGGTCTAGAATCATACCTGTAGTGCTGAATAAGTGAGGATAGCTGCTCCACATGTCGTCTTAGGACTCCCAAGTTGCCTCCTCGACTGGTTGGCCCCTCCACTGGACCCTTACTGCGGAAACCCTCTTAGACCTCAACTGGCGCTCCTGCCTATCAATATTAGCAATGGGCTCCTCCTCGTAGTCCAACCTCTGGTCTAGCTGAATGGTACCGAAGTCCAACACATGAGACAAGTCGGCGTGGTACCTCCGAAGTATAGATACATGGAAAACTAGATGAACACCTGATAAGCTGGGAGTTAGAGCAAGCTCATAAGCAACCTCCCCAACTCGCCTCAACACCTCGAATGGGCATATTAACCTTGGGCTCAACTTGCCCTTCTTTCCGAACCTCATAATACCCTTCATCGGTGAGACTTTAAAGAGAACCTTCTCACCGACCATGAACGATACATCACGCGCCTTTTGATCCGCGTAACTCTTCTGTCCGTAATATGCCGTGCGAAGCCTCTCCTGAATCAGCTTTACTTTCTCCAAGGCATCCTTTACCAAGTCAGTGCCATATAGCTTAGCCTTGCCAGGCTCAAACCATCTGACGGGAGAACGATATCGCCGACCATATAGAGCCTCAAATGGGGCCATCTCAATGTTGGACTGATAGCTGTTGTTGTACGCAAACTCGGCCAAGGGCAAGAACTGATCCCACTGCCCTCCAAAGTCAATCACACATGCCCTGAGCATGTCCTCCAATATCTAAATTGTCTGCTCCGTTTGCCCATCGGTCTGAGGATGAAATGTTGTGCTGAGCTCTACACGGGTGCCCAACTCCCTCTGCACGGCTCTCCAGAAATGCGAGGTGAACTGAGGACCTCTATCTGATATGATGGATACAGGAACACCGTGCAACCGGACTATCTCCCGAATTTAGATCTGAGCCAACCTCTCTGAAGTATACGTACTGACCACTGGGACGAAGTGTGCTGACTTGGTCAACATGTCTACAATAAACCAAACCGCATCAAACTTCTGCAAGGTCCGCGGCAACCCGACTACAAAGTCCATAGTGATGCGCTCCCATTTCCACTCAGGTATAGGCATCTGCTAGAGTATACCTCCTGGCCTCTGGTGCTCATACTTAACCTGCTGGCAATTTAGACATCTAGCCACATACTCCACTATGTCTTTGTTCATCCGCCGCCACCAGTAGTGCTACCTCAGGTCACGATACATCTTCGTGGCACCTGGATGAATAAAATACCGTGAACTATGCGCCTCCTCTAGAATACTCTCCCTCAGGCCATCAACATTAGGAACACATAGGCGACCCTGAAGTCGCAGGACACCATCATCACCAATAGAAACCTCCTTGGTACCACCGTAGTACCGTCTCTCTAAGAACTTCCAAGTGCAGATCAACGAACTACCGAGCCTTGGTCTGCCCCAATAATGAAGATTGAACAACAACGCACGCAAGAACTCGACTGGGCTCTGAAATGTCCATCCTCACAAGTCTGTTAGCCAAGGACTGAATGTCCAGGATTAGTGGCCTGTCTTCCGCTGAAATGAATGCCAAGCTACCCATACTCTCCGTCTTCCTGCTTAAGGCGTCTGCACCACATTCGCCTTCCTGGGATGATAAAGAATGGTGATGTCATAATCCTTCAGTAGCTCAAGCCACATACGCTGCCTCAGATTAAGATCCCTTTTCTTGAACATGTGCTGTAAGCTGCGGTGTTCTGTATAAACCTCACAAGACACCCCATACAAGTAATGCCTATAAATCTTAAGAGCATGGGCAATCGCTGCCAACTCCAAATCGTGCACGGGGCAGTTCTTCTCATAAATCTTCAATTGACACAAAACATATGCAATAACTCGTCCTCCTGCATCAATACACATCCTAATCCAACACGTGAAGCGTTGTAATAAACTGTATACATCTCTGAACCGGAAGGCAACACTAGAACTGGTGCTGTGGTCAAAGCTGACTTGAGCTTCTAAAAGCTCGCCTCGCACTCGTCGGAACATCGAATTCTGGGTCAACCTAGTCAGAGGGGCTGCAATGGATGAAAAACCCTCTACAAATCGATGATAACAACCTGCCAATGCCAAGAAACTTCTGATCTCGGTCACTGAAGTAGGACATGGCCAACTCTGAAATTCCTCGATCTTCTTAGGATTCACCTTGATACCCTCTCCGGACACCACATGTCCTAAGAATGCTACGGAATATAACCAAAACTCACACTTGGAGAACTTATCATACAAATTTTGTTCCCGCAAGGTCTGGAGCACTACTCTCAAATGCTGCTCGTGCTCCCCCAGGCTACGTTACTAGATCAAGATGCCATCAATGAAGACAATGACAAAGGAATCGATATATGGCCTGAACACCATGGTCATCAAATCCATGAACGCTGCTGGGGCATTAGTCAAGCCAAAGGACATTACCAGGAACTCGCAATGACCATATCTAGTACGGAAGGGAGTCTTCGGAACATCTGAATCTCGAATCCCCAAATGATGATACCCAGATCTCAAGTTGATCATAGAAAACACCCTAGCACCCTGTAGTTGGTCAAACAAATCATCGATGCACGGCAACGGGTACTTGTTCTTGATTTTAACTTTGTTCAACTGGTGGTAGTCAATACACATCCGCATAGTCCCATCCTTCTTCTTCACAAATAACACTGGAGCACCCCAAGGCGATACACTCGATCTGATAAACCCCTTAGCTAGCAACTCCTCGAGCTGTTCTTTCAATTATTTCAATTCTTTCGGAGTCATACGGTATGGTGGGATGGATATAGGCTGGTTGCCTGGATCCAAGTCAATATATAAATCGATATCACGCTCTGGTGGCATGCCTAGGAGGTAAGAAGGGAACACATTGGCGAAATCACGAAATATTGGCATCGAATCAATCGTCGGAGAATCTGCGGTGGTGTCCCGCACATAAGCGAGATAATCCAAACAACCCTTCTCGACCATATCTAGAGCCTTCAGAAAAGAAATAACTTGACTAGCTGAACTAACTGAGGAACCTCTCCACTCCAATCTCGGCAACTCAGGCATGGCTAATGTAACAGTCTTGGCATGTCAATCCAAGATGGCGTGATAAGGAGATAACCAGTCCATGCCCAGGATGACCTCAAAGTCGGTCATATCAAGTAACAAGAGGTCCACCCTAGTCTCGAACCCACAGAATGTGACCACACAACACTGATAGATCCGGTCCACAACCACAGAATCCTCCACTCGAGTGGACACATAAACCGGAGTACCCAAGGACCCCCTTTGGAACATCCATGAAAGGGGCAAACATAGATGATACATATGAATAGATAGAACCTGGATAAAATAATACTGAAGCCTCCATACCGCAGACGGAGATGATACATGTGATCACGGCGTCTGAGGCCAATGCATCTGGTCTGGCCGGAAATCTGGTTGGAGCACCGGCTGGCTGGCCTCCACCTGACTGAATAGCGGTTGGCTGAGCTCCCCCTGTCTGGCCTCCACCTCTAGGACGACCCCTACCCACCTGTCCTCTACCTCTGGGTGGCTGGACTGCTGGTGCTGAAATCATAGGCTGATGGCCCTGCTGCACTGCCTTGCCCCGAAGCCTGGGGAAAAACCTCTTCATATGACCTGTATCCCCACACTCGTAACAACCATTCGGCACCATAGACTACTGCCTTGAATACTGGCCCTGGTGGCCAGAATACCCACCGGAGGAATCCTGAATGGCTGGGGGACGATATGAACTCTCTGGCATGGCATTGAAATAGGAACTGGAAGAACCCTAAATACTAGAATACACCCGCTAGAGGAACCCTGGATAGCTGGCAGACAATAAGAACTCTCCGACATGGCACTGAAATAAGGCCTCACGAGAGCGCCTCGAGGAGGTGGTGGTGGTGCTGAATATGGGGCCCTGCTCGGCTGGCCCCTCCCAAACTGACCTTTGCCCCTTACCGGAGCACCTCTAAAATCTCCAAAAAACTGATCTCTCTTATTCTGCTGCCCCTGCTCTCTACCCCACAGACAATAACCCTCAATCCTGCAGGCGATATCTACCACTAGCTGATAAGGAGTCCCCATCTCCACCTCTCGGGCCATGTTGGCCCTAATACCAGAGTGCAACCCTGCTAGAAATCTCCACACTCTCTCTGCATCAGCAAAGTATCATGAGTGCATGATGAGACAACTCAAAAAACCTCGCCTCGTAGTCGTTCACTGACATATGACCCTGCTCAAGCTGCTCAAACTGGTACCACAGCTCTTCCCTCTCAGAGGATGGGATATACCTGTCCCGGAATAACTGAGTGAATTGCTCCCAGGTGATGGGAGGAGAATTCGCTGGCCTGCCAAGAACATAAGATTGCCACCATCTACAGGCCCTGCCCTCTAGCTGGAAAGTGGTGAAGTCGACCCCATGGACTCCAGTATCATGATATTGTGCAGTTTGTCCCTTCACCTATCAATAAAATCCTGAGCATCCTCATGACACTCGCCCCCGAAGACAGGAGGGTGAAGTCTAGTCCATCTGTCCGGTAACTTCTGTGGATCGCCGTCCGCAGCTGGTCGGGGCTCAGGTGCTCCTGCTGCACTGGCTGGGCCTCGCCCACGGGTAGGGTACCTAGAGTTTGATAAACCGCAACTGCATGTCCTGGGGCCTGGGCAGTAGGGGTCTGTGCTCCCCCTCCCGCCTGAGATATGGCCGGGTTCGCTGGAAATAAACCAGCCTGGGTTATACTGTCCATGAATCGCATCATAAGACCCATGACCTCCTGAAAGCCCGGTGCTGTCATGAAGTCCACTGGGTCAGGATCTTCTACGGGCACCTCGCCCTACTCCCAAATGGTAGGGTCCTCTGTTGGTGGTGCAACTAGGGCAGCCCTAGGACTCCCTCGTCCCCTACCACAGGCAGGTTCCCTCCCCCGGCCTCTGCCTCGGCCTCTAGCAACGGGGGGAGTAGCTCCTCCCAGGTCCGGAACGTCAGCCGTGCACTTCCTTATCATCTGTGAACAATAGAAGAGTGAGATTTAACATACTATCAACTGCACGACAGGAGATTAATAAAGAGAGATTTCCTAACACCCTACATCCTCCCGAAGATAAATACAGACGTCTCTGTACCGATCCGCAAGACTCTATTTGCTTTGCCCGTTACTTGTGAGACCTATGTGAACCTAGGGCTCTGATACCAAGTTGTCACGACCCAAATCCTAATCTAGGTCGCAATGGAACCCAACGCCGATGTTAGGCAAGCCAACCTTATTAGTCTATTGAGTCCCATTTAAATTTTATAAAACTTTATTAACAATACACAAATTTTGTCACAAGCATGAGAAAATGATAAATATTGAAGACTTGAAATGATCAAGAAGTTAAATTTAATTAGTTACATTTCCAAAAGAATAGTCTACCAATGTGTGTGCTAGGAACTGATGTCACAAGTATACATGCATCTAGTAGAAGGAAGTCAAAAGAATACATCTATCCTACTGTCTGAGAGGATATAGACAGGATAACAAAAAGGGGAAGACTCCAACGTGCTGCTGAACGACATTAAGGGAAGTAGCTCACCGTGGAATCCCTAAATCTCGAGGAGTCAAGAACGTGCTCCGGGCTGACAAACAGATGTACCTGCCTCAGAACTTGTACAATTAAGTACAGAAGCGTAGCATGAGTACATAAACATCATGTACCCAGTAAGTATCCAGTCTAATCTCAAAGAAGTAGTGACGAGAGGTCGACCTGAAACTCACTAGGGCCAAAACAATTTATTCAATTATAAGGCTAAGCATGGATATCAAAGATAAATAACAATAAATAAAGGAAATGGAAAATCTTTCCACAAGTACATTTAGGTGCCAACTCCTGTTAAACAGTTTACAATTTTTATTCTTCAAGGTCTTTTTAACGATTTGAAAATCATAGGAAGTACCAAGAAAATTAACATGCGCACAATATGTCAAGGACGTACGGCTCGATCCAATAGAAAAGTAAAGGTGCACCGCCGAAGGGTCGAACGACGCTAACCATAGATGCATTTATTAACCTTCCGAGGCGAACAACCCGCTCCCATGAGAGTAGTGGAGGAAATCACCCGCTCGCAGAATATAATTGCGAAGCGGTTTCACATAAACATAGCACATTCTTCTCAATTCAGTTTTCAAATTAATGACTTACTTGAAACCTTTAAATTCTTAAGATGTTGATGTAAACTTTAACTCAATGATGAAGACACATATAAATCAATTAGAAATGTTCACGAGGCATGGTGTAAGCCTAAACTACCCAGACATAACAAGAATAGTCCTTACGCACGGACCCTCATCACCTAGTGCGTACGTAGTCCCCCACAATCATTAACATAATAAAATATTTCACCTATGGGGACAATTCCCTAATACAAGATTAGAAAGGAGACTTACCTCGTATCAAGACTACTTCCCGATTCAAGAATGCGCTCAACCTCCAAATTTGATGCCCGACAACTCGAAGCTAGCCAAAAATTACATAAACTAGTCAATCTATGCTTGAAAGTTCATAATTCTACCGTTTAGGTGATTACGCAAGCCAATTAGTAAGATTCCTAAAATTCACCCCCAGGCCCACATGCTCGAATTTTGAAAAATCTTAAAGAAAGTTGTTACCCATAACTGAAGGATCAATAATATATGATTTTTACTAGATTCCACAACAAATTTCGTGGTTACATCCCATTTTTATCAAAACCCTAAGTTTTTTCCCAAACCCAAAATTTTCACTAATCTTTGTGTGTTAATCTACCCAAAAACTAAGTAATAAACTCACATTAAGTAGGAAATACATTACCTCAAGGTGCTAAGTTGAAACCTCTATTTTTGGGAGCTCCTAAATCGCCCAAAGTGTGATAAATGCTCTCAAATGAGCCTAAATCCCGATTTAAAACGATCTCACTGCCTCCAGTGATTTCGCACCTGCGGTCTCGCACCTACGGATCAAGGTCCGCATCTTCGAAAAGGGGAGGGGCTGGCATGGATCGCACCTGTGGAAGGAGTCCCCTACCTGCGGCTCCACTTTTGCAAAGAAGGGACCGCATCTGCGGATCCTGGGCACCCCCTCGATGGCCGCACCTATGAGGCTTCGACCGCACCTGTGGTCTCGCACCTGCGGCTTTCCAATCGCAGGTGCGGTCGCACCAGATCTGGTGCACCAGCAGCTTTCTTTGAGCTGGGACTCGCCTCGTGCGACATTCGAATGGCGTCCGGGGCCCCCGAGGCCCGGTTCGAATATACCAACAAGTTCAAAATCATAAAACAGACTCTCTCAAACCTCCAGAACGCCCTAAACAATATTAATTCTAAGAATCGTACCCCAAAACCAACTAAACTCAACTTAAGAACTTTAAGTTCTTGGATTCACTTGCAATACGCCGAAACATACTTATACTACTCGGAATGACACCAAATTTTGTGAGAAAGTCATAAATCACACTACGGAACTATTCCCAGTCTCGGAATCCCGTTTGAACCTCGATAACACCAAAACGCGTTCCAAACCTCAATATTTGAACTTCAAGAATCATATTTCACTATTTGGCGCCGAAACGCCCCCGGGTCATCCAAAACCCGTTCCAAACATATGCCCAAGTCCGAAATAATCATACGAACCTATTGAAGCCTTCAAATCCCAATTTTGAGGCCGTTTACTAAAAATGTTGACCGAAGTCAAACTTGGCCTTTAAGGCCCCGTCAAGGAACTAAGTGTTCCAATTCCAACCCAAACTCATCCAAATTCCCGAACCAACCATCCTTGCAAGTCATCAATCAATAAAAGAAAGTACAGGAAGTCTTATATAAGGGCACGGGGTTCTAGAAAGCAAAACGACCGGTCGGGTCGTTACATTTTCCACCTCTTAAACAAACGTTCATCCTCGAACGAGTCTAAAATCATACTTGGAGTGCTGAATAAGTGAGGATATTTGCTCTGCATGTCCTCCTCGGACTCCTAAGTCTCCTCCTCGACTGGTTGGCCCCTCCACTGGACCCTCACAGTGGAAACCCTCTTAGACCTCAACTGGAGCTCCTACCTATCAATAATAGCAATGGGCTCCTCTTCGTAGTCCAACCTCTGGTCTAGCTGAATGTTACTAAAGTCCAACACATGAGACAAGTCGGCGTGGTACCTCCGAATCTTAGATACATGGAAAACTTGATGAACACCTGATAAGCTGGGAGGTAGAGCAAGCTCATAAGCAACCTCCCCAACTCGCCCCAACACCTCGAATGAGCCTATAAAAATTGGGCTCAACTTGCCCTTCTTCTTGAACCTCATAATACTCTTCATCGGTGAGACTTTAAAGAGAACATTCTCGTCGACCATGAACGATACATCACGCGCCTTCTGATCTACGTAACTCTTCTATCTGGACTGTGCCGTGCGAAGCCTCTCCTGAATCAGCTTTACCTTCTCCAAGTCATCCTTTACCAAGTCAGTTCCATATAGCTTAGCCTTGCCAGGCTCAAACCATCCGATGGGAGAACGGCATGTCCGCTCTAACTGCCCGTCGGTCTGAGAATGAAATGATGTGCTGAACTCTACACGGGTGCCCAACTCACTTTGCACGGCTCTCCAGAAATGCGAGGTGAATTGAGTACCTCTATTTGATATGATGGATACAGGAACATCGTGCAACCAGACTATCTCCCGAATGTAGATCTGAGCCAACCTGTCTAAAGTATAAGTAGTGGCCACTAGGACTGTAACGACCCGGTCGGTCATTTTGAGATTTAGCGCCCCGATCCCCTAATAACCACTTCTCCCATGTATTTTTATGTTATTGGAACTTGTCGGAGTATTGAGTGATGAAATCCGGAGTGATTTTGGACACATAGTCCTTAAATGTGGATTTTAGCCTTTGAAATCAGGTCGTAGTTAGAGTTGTGTGAGGACGGATCTGGAATGGAATTCTGTCAACTCAGTTAGCTTGGTTGGGTGATTTAAGGGTTAGGAGCGTGTTCGGAATGTGTTTTCGAGGTTGGTTGTAGATTTAGGCTTGAATTGGCGTATTCGGCCGATAGGTGAAATTTTGATATCGGACTCAGAATGGAACTCCGAAAGTGACAACATGTCCGTAATTCCATTTGTGACCTGTGTGCAAAATTTGAGGTCATTCGGATGAGTTTTGACGTGTTTCGGCATCGATATGAATTCTAGAAATTTCATAAGTCCTTCGGCTTGAATCTATGAATAATTGATGATTTTGATGTTATGAGATGTGTTTTTAAGGCTCTACCAAGTTTGAACAAGGTATTAGGGTCAGTTGGTAGGTTTGGTTGAGGTCTCGGAGGCTTCGGGGTTGTTTCGGATGCCCAACGGGTGAATTTGGAACTTTAAGAGCAGCTGAACAATTTCTGGTTCTGGTGTCTCGCACCTGCGATGGTTTTTCTGCAGGTGCGGACACGCAGGTGCGAAGGGGGTGCACGCAGGTGCGGACATAGTTCAGGCTGGCCAGACTCGCATACATAGAAGAATATCCGCAGGTGCAGAGCCGCACCTGCGACTCAGCCACCACAGGTGCGACCCCAGGCCTTTTAATGAGTTTCCGCACCTGCGATTGTGTAATCACAGGTGCGGCACCGCAGGTGCAATCCCAATGTCGTAGGTGCAAATTTCCTGGGTTCTTATACCAAAATTCGAGGGTTTGAAATTCATAACTCCAAAATCGATTGAGAGCTCGGGAATTGGTGATTTTCATTGGAATTTGAAGAGGAGAATCATAGGTAACGTTTTCTAAACTTAATCCATTTTTATATCAATAATCTCTACAATTTCCTCAATCTAATCAATGAAATTGGATGAAAAACCATGAAATTGGGATGAACTTCCCTAAGGAGAAATCTGAGGATTTAGGGAGATTTAGACGTCGGATTTTGTTGATTCTAGTTCGAATGGGTTCATGAGCGAATGGATGTTCGGGAAATAATTTTTACCCGATTCCGAGACGTGGGCCCTGAGGACTTTTTGGGCGAATTTCCTAATTTCACGTATTAGCTTCGAGCTTATTAGTTATTTTGTTTCCTTGAAATGATATTTACGCTATGCAATCGAATTGACTAGATTTGGGCCACCCGGAGTTGGATACTTGTGGCAAGGGCGTGGTATTGAGTTGATTAGCGCAGTCAAGGTAAGTGGCTTGGCTAACTCTATGTTGGGGACTTCCCCTTAGGCATTTTTATACTGATTTTGTTACGTGGACGCCATGTACGTGAGGTGACGAGTGCGTACACGGGTCATTGTTGCTAAAATTCCATTTTTCCTTCCATGGCATCACTCATTTTCATTCCTATATTATTGTTTCCTGTCTTAACTGAGTAGTTAGCTTAAGAATAAGCATGTCTACCTGTCCTTACTTGATTTCCTCTTATTTGCTACTAATTACACTATGCTTAGGTAGTTTTACTTTATTCTTGCCTGTTGTTTTTCCTGAACTGCTTAATTAAGATGCATCCTACATACTTCTGCATTACATATTTAAATTGGGACTACGGACCGAGATCCGTAAGCTTTCCCCCTGTACTGCATTGCATATTTAAATTGGGACTACGGATCGAGATCCAAGAGCTTTTCCCCTGTACTGCAATGCATATTTAAATTGGGACTACGGACGGAGATCCGAGAGCTTTCCCTTTGTACTGCATAGCATATTTAAATTGGGACTACGGACTGAGATCCGGGAGCTTTCCCCTTGTACTGCATTGCATATTTACTGTTGAGATATATGATGTACTGAGCCGAGGGCTCTCTTTCTGTTATTAATTCTTCCAGTTTCCAATAATCTTGTTTATCATTGCTTATATATATTTCACTGTTTTAAATTTATAATTGACTTGTTTTAAAACTCAGTAGAGCCTCAACCTGACCTCGTCACTACTTGATTGGGTTTAGGCTTGGCACTTACGGAGTACCGAATGTGGAGTAATCACGCCATTTCCTGCACATGTTTTCCCCATGTGCAGATCCATGTACCAGTGCGCAGTTCAGTGGCTAGGCGCATCTTAGCAGCTGCTTAGGAGACCGCGAGGTAATTCTTCCACATCCGCAGGATCTCACGAGTCCCCTTCCTACTCTAGTATAGATATAGGAGATAAATAGATACATTTTCTTTATTCCTTTGTATAGAGCTACAGTAGTTCAGAGTTTGTGACTTTGTGATGTTCCGGGTTTTGGGAAAGTAAAAGCTATAAATTTTGAGCGGCTAAAATCTTATAGTATTGCTTCGTATTTACTGTTTCTATTATTGGTTTGCCTTATTTTCCGCAGATTTTAGGCTTACCTAGTCGTAGAGACTAGGTGTCGTCACGAGACCGTTCGGAGGGTAATTCGGGTCGTGACAGGGATGAAGTGTGCTGACTTGGTCAACCTGTCTACAATAACCCAAACCGCATCAAAATTTCGCAAGTTCGCGGCAACCCGACTACAAAGTCCATAGTGATGCGCTCCCATTTCCACTCAGGTATAGGCATCTGCTGGAGTAGACCTTTTGGCCTCTGGTGCTCATACTTAACCTGCTAGAAATTTAGACATCTAGCCACATACTCCACTATGTCTTTCTTCATCCTCCGCCACCAGTAGTGGTGCCTCAGGTCACGATACATCTTCGTGGAACCTGGATGAATAGAATACTGTAAATTGTGCGCCTCTTCTAGAATCCTCTCCCTCAGACCATCAACATTAGGAACACATAGGCGACCCTGAAGTCGCGTGACACCATCCTCGCCAATAGAAACCTCCTTGGTACCACCCTGTAGTACCGTCTCTCTGAGAACTTCCAAGTGCGGATCATCGAACTGCCCAGCCTTGATCTGCCCCAATAATGAAGACTGATCAACAACGCACATAAGAACTCGGCTGGGATTTGAAATGTCCAGCCTCACAAGTCTGTTAGCCAAGGACTGAATGTCCAGGGTTAGTGGCCTCTCCTCTGCTGAAATAAATGCCAAGCTACCCATACTCTCTGCCTTCCTGGTTAAGGCGTATGCAACCACATTCGCCTTCCTGGGATGATAAAGAATGGTGATGTCCTAATCCTTCCGTAACTCAAGCCATCTACGCTGCCTCAAATTAAGGTCCCTTTGCTTGAACAGGTGTTGTACGCTGCGGTGGTCTGTATAAACCTCACAAGACACCCCATACAAGTAATGCTTCCAAATCTTAAGAGCATGAATAATCGGTGCCAACTCCAAATCGTGCACAGGTTAGTTCTTCTCGTGAATCTTCAACTGACGCGAAGCGTATGCGATAACGCGTCCCTCCTGCATCAATACACATCCTAACCCAACACGTGAAGCGTCTCAATAAACTGTATACATCTCTGAACCAGAAGGCAACACTAGAACTGGTGCTATAGTCCAAGCTGACTTGAGCTTCTGAAAGGTCGCCTCGCACTCGTTGGACCAACGAAACGGGGCTCCCTTCTGGGTTAACCTAGTCAGAGGGGCTGCAATGGATGAAAACCCCTCTACAAACCGACGATAATAACCTGCCAATCCCAAGAAACTCCTGATCTCGGTAGCTGAAGTAGGACGTGGACAACTCTGAACTGCCTCAATCTTCTTAGGATCTACCTTGATACCCTCTCCGGACATCATATGTCCAAAGAATGCTACGGAATCTAACCAAAACTCACACTTGGAGAACTTAGCATACAACTTTTATTCCCGCAAGGTCTGTAGCACTAATCTCAAATGCTACTCGTGCTACCCCAGGCTACGTGAGTAGATCAAGATGTCATAAATGAAGACAATGACAAAAGACTCGATATAAGGCCTGAACACCCTGTTCATCAAATCCATGAACACTGTTGGGGGCATTAGTCAAGCCAAAGGACATCACCAAGAACTAGTAATGACTATATCTAGTACGGAAGGCAGTCTTCGGAACATCTGAGTCCCAAATCCTCAACTGATGATACCCAGATCTCAAGTCGATCATAGAAAACACCGTAGCACCATGTAGCTGGTCAAACAAATCATCGATGCGCGACAACGGGTACTTGTTCTTGATTGTAACTTTGTTCAACTGGCGGTAGTCAATACACATCCGCATAGTCCCATCCTTCTTCTTCACAAATAACACTAGAGCACCCCAAGGAGATACACTCGGTCTGATAAACCCCTTAGCTAGCAACTCCTCGAGCTGTTCTTTCAATTCTTTCAATTCTTACCGAGCCATATGGTACGATTGGGATGGATATAAGAAGGGTGCCTGGAGCCAAGTCAATACAGAAATCGATATCACGCTCTGGCGGCATGGCTAGGAGATCAGAAGGAAACACATCGGCAAAATCACGAACTACTGGCACTGAATCAATTGTCGGAGACTCTGCGGTGGTGTCCCGCACATAAGCGAGATAAGCCAAACAACCCTTCTCGACTATATGTCGAGCCTTCAGAAAAGAAATAACTCGACTAACTGCACTAATTGAGGAACCTCTCCACTCTAATATCGGCAACTCAGGCATGGCTAATGTAATAGTCTTGTCATGGCAATCCAAGATGGCGTGATAAGGAGATAACCAGTCCATGCCCAGGATGACCTCAAAGTCGGTCATATGAAGTAATAAGAGGTCCGCCCTAGTCTCGAACCCACAGAATGTGACCACACAGGACTGATAGATCCGGTCTACAACTATAGAATCGCCTACTAGAGTGGACACATAAACTAGAGTACCCAAGGACCCACGAGGAACATCCAAGAAAGGGGCAAATAGAGGTGATACATATGAATAGGTAGACCCTGGATCAAATAATACTGAATCCTACATACTGAAGACGGAGATGGTACCTATGATAACGGCGTCTGAGGCCAATGCATCTGGTCTAGCCGAAAAAGCATAGAATCTGGCTAGAGCACCGGCTGGCTGGCCTCCACCCGACTGAATAGCTGCTGGCTGAGCTCCCCCTGTCTGGCCTCCACCTCTAGGACGACCCCTACCCACCTGTCCTCCACCTCTGGGTGGCCGGACTGCTGGTGCTGAAATCATAGGCTGATGGCCCTGCTGCACTGCCTTGCCCCAAAGCCTTGGGCAAAACCTCTTCATGTGACCTGGATCCCCACACTCGTAACAACCTCTCGGCACCATAGACTGCTGCCCTGAAGACTGGCCCTGGTGGACGGAATAACCACCGGAGGAACCCTGAACGGCTGGGGGACAGTAAGAACTCTCTGGCATGGCACTAAAATAGGCGCTGGAAGAACCCTGATGACCAGAATACCCGTTGGAGGAACCCTGTAGAGCTGGCGGACGATAAGAACTCTCCGGCATGGCACTAAAATAACGCCTCACTGGAGCGCCTCGAGGAGGTGGTGGTGGTGTTGAATATGGGGGCATGCTGGGTTGGCCCCTCCCAAACTGACCTATGCCCCTAACCGGAGCACCTATGAAATCTCCAAAAAATCGAGCTCTCTTATCCTGCTGCCCCTACTCTCTACCCCTCATATGATAACCCTCAATCCTGCCACGCCCCCTTTCTATCAGTCCCGGAGGAAATTAGGACTCCTATCCTAAAGGGAGGTGCTAGGAAGACCTCAGGTTTTAAAGGTAAGATTCTAGGGCGACAGATAACAAAACAAGCAGGACTGCAGATAAAGGAAAGCATAGAAAACAGATAAAGGCTCAAGTATTCCTCCACACAGTACACATAAGCAGCATGTCTCATACACAACTAAGGTCCATATTAATTCAGAATCCTAGAGCATGGTATCTAGGTGATAACACAAAGACAGATTTATTGCATAACTCAGAGAGGAAGTCTTAATCAAGCTTGCCTACTGGTTTCAAGCATGCTGACAGTTAAACATGATCACAAAGACAGTTCTGATTTTTATTTTTTAAGTTAATTACCTAAGGCTTGCCTAAGTGTAGGATAACATGCAACCGTTATTCAGATTTGTTAACGACTACATGTTGTTTATAGCTAATAACATGCAATTCTAGGTGTTGAAGATGTGTAGGGACTAATTACTAGTTGCTTAGAACAAGGGAATGTTCTGTATTTAGACTAAGTGCAGTTAAATAGATATGATCCTATAGCATGATATCTAATGCAGCATGATGCATAATAACTTAAACAGGATTTCTAAATGCACATAGAATCACAACATTATGCACAATTTCAGGAATAGCATAGGTGACAAATTTTAATTGTTGTTTTCCTAAAACAGGATCTCTACGTGTATAGAATGATGAGACATGATTGCAGTTAATTTATCCTAGGACAGTACTTCTAGTGAAGTTTCAGAACATGGGAAGAATCACGTAATAACAACTTATTTTATTGTAATTATTTATCCTATAGGCAGGATTTCTAAGTGTAGATGAGATGTTGAATACACATAAATTTTAAGTAGCATGATATCTAATGCATGGAATGTTGTACCTAAACATGACTGCTATTGCGCATAGAGAAAATAAACCTAGAAACATGGTCTCTACACTTAATTATATTACAACATGCATATCACCCATCCATTTTCACTATACGACCCCAAAGTTGTTTACAATTAATTATTACAGACCACTGAATATGAATTACATAACTGAAATAGAAGAAAAATAAGAAGTTAACTATAGGGAGCCTACAGAATAGACTCAAGTCTCCAGGTCCTCAATGCCAGGTAATGTTTCACAGCCTTTTCACAATCCGGGTGTGTCAGAGTTCCCTAAGGACCTCGAGGGCTCCCGGGTAGTGCTCACACCCAGATTTCAAAGCCAAAATAGAGTAAGTGCAGTGTGGAATGGCCAGCCTTTGTGTGTCAAAGTTCAGAAGGAGCTCAAGGGTCCCAAGGCAATGCTCACACAGAAGGGGCAGAACCTAGACTTCTAAGAATATATGTGAGAGTGCTTTTTATTTTTGTTAAAGGTTTAAGTAAGAAAACAGTTTTGAGAAAGGGTAAGTAAGAAAACAGTTTTGAAGAGGAAAACTTTATTGGAATAGAAGTTCAACATCACACAAAGGACTAGGGATAGTCCAACAATCACAAGCAGGGGGAATGGGATTTGAGGGACAAATACAGAGCATGTGAGGGAAAACATGTAGCAGGCAGAAACACATATAGGCATGCAATCAGAAGCTCCTAAATGTTCAGAGGATCAGGGGTACAGTAAAGTACCGGATTAGATTAACACCAAACAACTAAGACCATGATTAAACTAATGTACCAGTCATAATCATGGAGATTCACATGAGAAGCAGGTGCTATGTATACAGAAACATGCTGGTCATAGACAAGTAAAGCATAAACTTAACAGGCAGAGGGGAGTTCAGGATCCTAGTTACATGTTGAACAACAGAATAATAAGTAAAAGCAAATTAGAAACACAGTGAATTGCAACAGCAACAGAAACATGTTGGTTTGGGAACTGAAATCTGAATTAGAACATACAAGTGAAGTGAAGAAAGTAGTAACACAAACAGGAAGTAGGAGATGCACAATAGTTAGCCTTGGCTTGCAGTCGGCTAACTTATAATAGTAGTAATTAGCACAGAAGAGAGAGAGAGAGAGAGATCAGGGAGTTTATTAATTGTGTGAGAGAGAGAGAGTTGAACAGATTAGTTCGCGTCTGTGTGTGCCATGAAAAGAATAGAGTATATATAGTTTTGAAAATATGCAGAAATAAGGTAAAGTCCATAGTCAAGTAGTAAAATAAGGAATTAGAATCAATCAATACAAAATCAGTTTAAGTTCTTCCCTTAATTAAGGGTTTAACTTCCAAACGGTACTAAACATGTTATCAATAAGGTAATTTCAACATAGTAAAAGTATGAGACATGTGATCAATAAGTAAAGACACCATATGAGGCACATAAGGAAATAAATTTCAGCATGGTAAAGGTATAAGGCATGTAATAGAGGCTAAGTTCAGAATATTCCAATTAAGGAAGGCACATGTAAATTAATTTAATAGAATTATTCATAGAAATAAGGCAAGAGATAATTTAGGTTCTCAAAATCAGTAAGGAAACCGTCGAATGAGGTTCTAATTACAAGAAATCTGCATCAATTAGGGAGTGTCACACCTCCTTTTTCACTACCCCGTGATAATAAAGGGTAATAAGGGAGTTTTTCTACTTTAAGTGACATTATTTGGATTTGGGATTTATCAGAGTCGCCACCCGAATTTTTTACGATGTTCCGGGACACCATTTATTTATTGAAATCCCAAACCGAGGAAATTTTGACTTTGTTTAAAATTTTGACTTTGTTTATTGAAACAAGTCACGATGTCGTACACTTGTCGTTTTTGGACACATCACAATCGCGTCACACGAAATTCGCCCGTGATTGCTACGTGTGATTTTATTATTGTTTGGAGTTAGGGTCGGGAGCATGAGTTGCCACACCCGAGTTGAGATTTATGTACCATGACTATGTCACGGGAACTACACCCATAGTCGCGATGATTTATTTATTAATCGCGCCTAAAGTACGATGTGATATTTTGGCCTAATTAATTAAACTAATAGTCTATGTATTTAACCGAATACAAAAGATCCAATTATTTTGCAAGACCAAACAGTGGTCCTCTAATACGAGCAAATCTTCATTCTTATAATTCTAAACAAGGTTCAGCTAAAATGAAATCTTGTTCAACTAATCTATTTTGAACCATACAAAGGAATCTAAAGCCATTGTACAGATAAACAACTGTAATAATCCAACTAACATAGCAGATCCCACGTAAACTCTCATTTTGACATAGAAGCCAAAAGAATTTTTCAGCAATTTAGAAACCAATTTCATAAGCTTTACACGGACTAATCAAGCACGTATTTGAAATCTTAAATGGACAGAGGTTATAAAATCGTCACCTTAACAAGACCTTATTGGCATGTAAGTTAATAACAACTAAAAAATCGAAAAGAAGGATGAGAATGAACCTTAATGAAGTAAATGTTCTTCAATATTGATAAAGCAAGACTCGCACAATCATATCTTGAACCTATGGTCTATTTTTAAACTTTTGAACCACTTTTAATATTTTACGGATTATTCTGAAACAAGTCACGATGGCGTACACTTGTTGTTTTCGGATACGTATGAAATGCGCCCGCAATTTCCCAACATGTTTATTTTTATTAATAATTTAAAGTTGTGGTCGGCTTAAGCATGCTCCTAGCGTCTTTAAATAAACTAAAAATGAAGTGACAAATAAAAGCCCTTAAATACTAGGGGCGCAACTTCTCTTTTATTTTATCGAGCTCAGACCCTTTTGTAATTGCCAAGTATAGTCTAATTGTTCATTCATTGCCTTTTTCCTTTATGTTCATTGAATTTTACAAAAATAAAAAACATCACTGAAGGCATTAATTCAATTCTAATTCGGCAAAACATATGGAATCGAATTCAAATTTAACTCAACAGGGATAAACTAATTCATTTCAATCCAAACAAACAATTAATAGTGAATAGACATTTGTTTGAACAAAAATTCACTTAAAAAGAAAGTAATATGGGATAGAGATGGACCTTCAACAACGTTAATGATTCTCTGTATGAAAATACAAGCAAAAGCCGATGTCGGGACTCGAGCAAAATCGGAATAAGCCACAGGAATCTGCAGACCAAAATTCGAACAAACTGGAACCTCGACTCCTCGAACAAAATATAGTGTATAGTTTTCAATTCACACAGTGACGAAGAGTAAGGATCTCAAAATGGGTTTTCTCCGTCCAAGAGCGATGCTCTGTATCGTCATTTGGTCGACTCAAATGAACCTCGAACCAGTGGTAGATTGAGTGGTTTTTCGTTGTGGTGGTGTGCTCAGAAGTTTCCGACTGGAGGGAGGTCGAAGAAGAGGTGTGTGGACTGGTGGTTGGTTGGCGAAGAAGAAATCTGGGCGGATGTCTGCCAGCGGAGGTGACTGGAGTTGTGGTGGTTATGGTTTTCTTTTTGGAATGGTTTCAATGGCTATTTTGAAGTTGTTTCAATGGAAACTTCAAAATCAAAAATGGCCGAGAATGGAGCTACTGGTTCGTGGGTTTCCATAGCTATTTGGAGTTAATGGTGGAAATGAGAGGGGTGGTCAACGGCTAAGCATAGCTACCGGCTAACTAGCTCGCCGGAGAGGACGACGGTGGCAGCATTCTTGAGTGCTGAAGAGGAAGGGCTCTCGTTGTGTCTGCTGGGTGTTGGAGAAGAACTGGCGGCTGCTGGGAGGTGTAGGGGATCTCCATTTTTTTTTTTGTCTCTTCTCTATGTGTTTGTGTGTATCACTGCTGGGTATTGCAGATGAGAGGTAAAGAAGAAGCAGGGGAGGGGGAACCGCTGTTCTTGGTTCTTAGGTCCTAGGTCCTCCTTTTTAGCCTCATTAGGTCTAGATTATATAGAGAAGAGGATTAGGGTTGTCATGTGGGGAATTTGGTTGGGTCTGGGATTTTGGGCCCTCAAATTAGGTCAATTTGAAATAAGGGCAAATTTTATCTTTTAAAAATAGTCATCTTACTACTAATTAAATTTCTTTTATCAAAACGACATAATTAACATTTTAACTAATTAAATAAACTAATTGATTAAGCTAATGTATATTTTTTGTGACTTTTTATATTAATCTATTAATTAAAGGGTAATTAATTTCTAAAAATACGAATTAAACCTAAGATTACATGAAATGAAAAATGTGACAATTTTCATGAATTTTTTATGATTTTAAAATATTAAACATGAATGAAATGCAACAAAATAAAGAGAAATTCCTAAAATTCATTAAAAGTTATTTTTTTGATTATTTTTAGGAGTAATTTCCATGCGGGGCAAAAATTGGGTGTTCACAGGGAGAATATCACATATTTAAGGGAATACTCAGAATCAATTAGAGAATAGTACTAATCACAGATTCAAGTGGCAAATAGAATTGACTTAAGCGGAATAAACCCACATTAGGAAAAATTAGAAACCTTAATAAAAAAATTAGGGATTCACATCAGAACATAACAAATAATTAAAGGACCTAGCAGAACAAACATGTGTTTAGGCAGAAGTGACGAAGGGTCAAAAACCCTAACAACAAACATAGAGCAAAAATCATAAAATCACGCAGTGTACATGAAAGCAAAGTAGTCATACTAGGATAGGTAAAACATTATCGCAAAATAAACTCAGAATCGCGGATTGAAACCAAAATTTTGGGGTTTTTTTTAACAAAATGAATCAAACAAAAGGGGAAAAGCTTAAATCATGTTTGAGCACGATGAGAATCATAAGATAATGCTAAGAAATCGGAAAGAGAACTGTTTTGAAAAAGGTTTTAAAAAACCTAATTCGAAAAAATGAAGAATCGTTTAGGAAACTAAAAAATCTTTAAAAAAAACATGGAAATAACTCATAATATGTATAGATTTGTTAAAGATCTAAAAGAATCGGAAGGTTTAGAAGTTAGGGTTTCAAAGTGAAAACCCAGAGAGGAGAAGAAAACTCAAAAGTCACCGATTTTAACCGAAAAGTGGTAAGATCTTACTCGGACGGCCATGGATGGACGGAAAAAATGGCATGAGATCATAGGAGGCGAGTGAACCACCTCTGGTTCACTTGAGGTCTTCAAAGGCAGTGATACATGTTAAGGATGGAGCCATGAGGCTGTGGGTAGTGAAACCACCATGTTTTTCCGGCAAGGCAACGATTGGAGAAGAGGAAGATAGGCTCAACAGGTGGAGCGTTTAGAGAGAGATGAGTCAGCGGAGTGAGGGAGTGAAAATGAGAGAGGGGAATGGTAGTCTTTAGGTTTAATTATGGAAGGGATTATCTGGACCGTTGATCAAAAGCTCAGCAGGTGGAGCGTTTAGAGAGAGATGAGAGAGATGAGTCGGCGGAGTGAGGGAGTGAAAATGAGAGAGGGGGATGGTAGTCTTTAGGCTTAATTATGGAAGGGATTATCTAGACCGTTGATCAGATTTGATCAACGGTCGAGATTGCATCAGGGTTGGGCCGGGTAGTATAGGAATTGGGCTTGGGTCTGTTGGGTTATTTTAATTGGGTTAGGGATTAGGCCAATTTTAGGTTAAAATTGAAATAATGGTGGCTAATTGTTAAATACCCACTTAAATTAGCTAAAACAATTTATAAAAATAGCTGATAATACTGAAAAACTGAAATTGATTCTTAGAAGATGAATTAAAATGATTAATTAGTATTTAAAATATAAAATGACTAATTATTGGATAAAAAATAGTATAAAACATGTGATTAGGCTCTAATTACAAAGTTATTGCAATTGTAACCAAAGAGTTTCAATTTGGCTAATTGTGAAATAATTTGGTTTTAATAGGACCAAAAATAATATATTGAATCAAGAAAGGTTTTTGAAATCATTTGTAATGTGATTTTGTAATTAATTATTGGAAATAAAATGCTGGATAAATTTAAAATAAATTAGTAAAAATATAGAAAAATACCAATTGCCATGAAAGCATGATTTTGAAGGTATATATGCAAATTAAAAAATATTTTGAGGAAAAATTGGGTATCAACAAATCATGCGGGCGATCTCCACCACTAGCTGATAAAGATTCCCTATCTCCACCTCTCGGGCCATGTGGGCCCTAATACCAGAGTGCAACTCTGCTAAAAATCTCTGCACTCTCTCTGCATCAGTAGGAATTATCATGGATGCGTGATGAGGCAACTCAGAAAACCTCACCTCGTAGTCGGTCACTGACATATGACCCTGCTCAAGCTGCTCGAACTGGTACCGCTGTTCTTCCCTCTCAGAGGGTGGGATATACCTGTCCAGGAATAACTCATGAACTGCTCCCAGGTGATGGGAGGAGAATCCGTTGGCCTGCCAAGAACATAAGATTGCCACCATCTACGGGCCCTGCCCTCTAGCTGGAAAGTGGTGAAGTCAACCCCATGGAGTACAGTATCCTCATATTGTGCAGTCTGTCCCTGCACCTATCAATAAAATCCTGAGCATCCTCATGACGCTCGCCCCCGAAGACAGGAGGGTGAAGTCTAGTCCATCTGTCCAGTAACTTCTGCGGATCGCCGTCCGCAGCTGGTCGGGGCTCAGTGCTCCTCCTGCAACTGGTTGGGCCTCGCCACAGGTAAGGTACCCAGAGTCTGATAAATCACAGATGCATGGCCTGGGGCCTAGGCAGTAGGGGTCTGTTCTCCCCCTACCGCCTGAGATGTGGCGGGGTTCGCTGGAAATAAACTAGCCTGGGTCATAGTGTCCATGAATCGCATCATACGACCCATGACCTCCTGAAAGCCCGGCGTTGTCATGAAGTCCACTGGGGCAGGATCTTCTACGGGCACCTTGCCCTACTCCCTAATGGTAGGGTCCTCTGCTGGTGGTTCAACTAGGGTAGCCCTAGGACACCCTCGTCCCCTACCACGGGCAGGTGCCCTTCCCCGGTCTTTGCCTTGGCCTCTAGCAACGGGGGAGCAGCTCCTCCCGGGTCCGTAACGTCGGTCGTGCGTGTCCTTATCATCTGTCAGAGAATAGCAGAGTGAGATTTAACATACTATGAACTGCACGACAGGAGATGGATAAAGAGATATTTCCTAACACCCTACAGCCTCCCGAAGATAAATACAGGCATCTCTGTACCGATCCACAAGACTCTATTTGGTTTGACCGTTACTTGTGAGACCTACGTGAACCTAGGGCTCTGATACCAAGTTGTCACAAACTAAATCCTAATCTAGGCCGCAATGGCGCCCAACGCCGATGTTAGGAAAGCCAGCCTTATTAGTCTAGTGAGTCCCATTTAAATTTTATAAAACTTTATTAACAATACTCAAATTTTGTCACAAGCATGAGAAAATGATAAATATCGAAGAAAATTTACTTGAAATGATCAAGAAGTTAAATTTAAATAGTTACATTTTCAAAAGAATAGTCTACCAATGTGTGTGCCAGAAACTGGTGTCACAAGTATACAGGCATCTAATAGAAGGAAGTTAAAATAATATATCTATCCTACTGTCTGAGAGGATATAGGCAGGATAACAAAAAAGGGAAGACTTCAACGTGCTGCTGAACGGCATTAAGGGAAGAAGCTCACCGTGGAATCCCTAAATCTCGAGGAGTCAAGAACGTGCTCCGGGCTGACAAACAGATGTACCTGCCTCAGAACATGTACAATTAAGTACAGAAGCATAGAATGAGTACATAAACATCATGTACCCAGTAAGTATCCAGTATAATCTCGACAAAGTAGTGACGAGAGGTCGACTTGACACTCACTAGGACCAAAACAATTTATTCAATTATAAGGCTAAGCATGGATATCAAAGAGGAATAACAATAAAGAAAGGAAATGACAAATCTTTCCACAAGTACATTTAGGTGCCAACTCCTGTTAAACAGTTTACAATTTTATTCTTCAAGGACTTTTTAACAGTTTGAAAATCATAGGAAGTACTAAGCAAATTAACGTGCGCACAATATGTCAAGGACGTATGGCTCGATCCAACAAAAAAGTAAATGTGCACTGCCGAAGAGTCGAACGGCGCGAACCATAGATGCATCTATTAACCTGCAGAGGCGAACGGCCCGCTCCCATGAGAGTAGTGGAGGAAATCACCGCTCGCGGAATATAATTGCGAAGCGGTTTCACATAAACATAGCACATTCTTCTCAATTCATTTTTCAAATTAATGACTTACTTGAAACCTTTAAATTCTTAAGATGTTAATGTAAACTTTCACTCAATGATGACCACACATATAAATCAATTAGCAATGTTCACGAAGCATGGTGTAAGCCTAAACTACCCGTACATAACAAGAATAGTCACTGCGCACGGACCCTCGTCACCTAGCACGTACATAGTCCCCCACAATCATTCACATAATAACTTATTTCACCTATGGGGACAATCCTCTCTTATAAGGTTAGAAATGAGACTTACCTCGTATCAAGCCTACTTCCCGATTCAAAAATGCGCTCAACCTCCAAATTTGACGCCTGGCAACTCAAAGCTAGCCAAACATTACATAAACTAGTCAATCTATGCTCGAAAGTTCATTATCCTACCGTTTAGGTGATTACCCAAGCCAATTTGTAAGATTCCTAAAATTCACCCCCGGGCCCATATGCTCGGATTTTGAAAATTCTTAAAGAAAGTTGTTACCCATAACTTAAGGATCAATAATATATGATTTTTACTAGATTCCATAACAAATTTCATGGTTAAATCTCATTTTTATCAAATCCCTAAGTTTTTCCCTAAACCCAAAATTTTCACTAATCTTTGTGTGTTAATCTACCCAAAAACTAAGTAATAAACTCACATTAAGTAGGAAATACACTACCTCAAGGTGCTAAATTGAAACCTCTATTTTTGGGAGCTCCTAAATCACCCAAAGTGTGATAAATGCTCCCAAATGAGTCTAAGTCCCGATTTAAAACGACCTCACTGCCTCCAGTGATTTCGCACCTGCGGTGAGTGGACCGCACCTGCGGTGAGTGGACCGCACCTGCGAACCAGGGTCCACATCTGCGGAAAGGGTAGGGCTGGCATGGATCGCACATGCGGAAGGAGTCCCCCACCCACGGCTCCGCTTTTGCGAAGAAGGGACTGTATCTGCGGATCCTGGGCACCCCCTCGATGGCCGCACATGTGGTCTCGCACCTGCGGCTGCCCAATCGCAGGTGCGGTCACACATGATCTGGTGCACCAGCAGCTCTCTTTGAGCTGGGACTCGCCTCGCGTGATGTTCGAATAGCGTCCGAGGCCCTCAAGGCCCCGTTCGAATATATCAACAACTTCTAAATCATAAAACGGACTTGCTCGAACCTCAGGAACGCCCGAAACAACATTAAATCTAAGAATCGTACCCCAAAACCAACTAAACTCAACTTAAGAACTTTAAGTTCTTGGATTCACTTCCAATACGCCGAAACGTACTTATACTACTCGGAATGACACCAAATTTTTCAAGCAAGTCATAAATGACACTACGGAACTATTCCAGTCTTGGAATCCCGTTCGGACCTCGATAACACCAAAACACGTTCCAAACCTCAATTTTTGAACTTCAAGAATCATATTTCACTATTTGGCGCTGAAATGTCCCCGGGTCATTCAAAACCCGTTCCGAACATACGTCCAAGTCCGAAATCATCATACCAACCTATTGGAGCCTTCAAATCCCGATTCCGAGGTCGTTTACTATAAAATTTGACCGAAGTCAAACTTGGCCTTTAAGGCCCCCTCAAGGAA
Organism: Nicotiana knightiana; assembly: GCA_005239525.1. Taxonomy (NCBI): domain Eukaryota; kingdom Viridiplantae; phylum Streptophyta; class Magnoliopsida; order Solanales; family Solanaceae; genus Nicotiana; species Nicotiana knightiana. Next base: position 12,652 of record ML430100.1, on the reverse strand, counting down.
CTAGTGTTCCAATTCCAACCCAAACTCATCCAAATTCCCGAACCAACCATCCCCGCAAGTCATCAATCAATAAAAGCAAGTACGGGAAGTCTGATATAGGGGCACAGGGTTCTAGAATGCAAAATGACCGGTCGGGTCGTTACAATCTAGATCTAAGACGGTGTCTCTGATACTATGTTAGCTGCCATGGCTATTAACAATAAGAGAGTTGAGTTCAGAAGAAGAGAGAGTTTGAGGGAAGAGAAGAGAAGAACAAATCGAGAGTTTTGGAAATGAAATCTGTTAACTTTCCATACAGTAAATAACTAACTTCTAACCACCTAACTTTAACTAACTTTTAACTAACTAACGATACACTATACAGTTAAGTCTACGAACTAACTATGGTTAATTATCGGCTTGTAACCACTATAACCTACATATTCGTACCAACAATACATACAAAACAATAGTTTCTACGAATCACATTCTAATTAAGTATTTCTCCTCATTTATTGCCTCTTCAAGCAAGTGAATACAATCAACAACTCAGTCATATATAGGGGTGGAAAACGGACAGGTCAGATCGAATATGGTCTGGTCGAAAATAGGTAATGCAAAAAACGGATAAATTATCCGACTCGGCCCATATTTAGTATGGATAAAAAACGGATTAACCGGCGAATAATATGAATATCCATATTATCCATGACGTCTTGAATATGTTCACTTTGGAGAGAATTTCTAGTCTCCCAAACTTTAGGAACAACTAATTTGAGGCTTTACAAATGTAAAAGTTAAGCTCATTAGTTATCCATTTTATAAGTGGATAATATGGTTCTTATCCGTATTTGACGTATTTTCAAAAAGCTCATTATCCCATCCATTTTTTAATGAATAATATGAGTGAATAACTATTTTCTTTAAATCATTTTGCCACTAGTAGTCGTATAGCTAAAAATGCTAGACCCTTGGTCCACCGTCATGACTTTCCATATAATATAGATGGAAAAAATAAAAATAAAAAATATTCAAAGGTCCAGAAGCAAAGCTGATATTTCTCGAGTTCAATTGGGAGACAGTAGACTTAATTAGGTCTAGGTGCATAATGTATTTAATTTACATTCCATCCAGATACAATCCACCCTCAGAAGTACTGCGCTCCAACATATGCCAAAAATAAAATAAAAAATCATATAAGATATACCATGAACTTCTAATATTTATAATTTAGATTAATTTATTATTATACTGTAAGATAAAGATATAATATCATAGAGTTTTTCTTATCGGGTATACTGCAATCACAAATAAGAAGATATTTATAATTTTGTTAAAGTAATATAGCCTAATATGCTCGAACAAGTTAGATCACAATTTGATACAATTAATATTTTTTATTTATTGTATACGTGTATCGCAAGGTTCTAATACTAGTGTCAAAAAAATTTGTGCTGAGTTTTCCGTATGGTTGTTCGATTATGTCTGGTTGGATAAAGTATTTAATGAACCGCTATGCTAATATTAATAAATTAACGCGGTAGAGGAGAGTTGGGTAACTTCTTGTGAAAATGATGCTTAGGAGTTAGGTGCCGTTTAAAATAAGTGGATATATGGGGGGAAAATTTAATTAATATACAATATTAATAATAATATTTACGTTAACCATCTGGTCATCTTATATTATTTTGAATTTGAAGGTCAAATGTTAATTTTGGCAGCGTTCGAGCCATATTTCATATCAAATTTGCTACATTTGTCATTTGCTTTACATCTTTTACAAATCCCGTAGTCATCTTTTGGGAAATGCAAATCATTAAATCCTTAGACTTGAGACAAAATATAACCATAATTAATATGGCTGGAGAAATTTGTTTCGGTTTTAGCTTTTATTCTTAAAATTAAAATTGTTATTTTTTCATTGGTCAAAGATTAAAATACCACATCGAAATTGTACATTGTGTGAAAAGATTGTACATTGTTTAATTTACTAAGTTGAAAAGATTGCACTATTTTGTGGGAATTAAAGATTCAACACTGGATTCTGAATCTTTCCCAAAAGTAGGGGGAGATTCTGGAAGCATATACACCATGAAAGTAGCCTTTATACTTATAAACTACTACAAATCCATCCCCCTTTAAAAACAATTTAATTGGGTGAAATTCCTGTAATTTTATAAAACAATCTATAGATCTACCAGCTACAAACACTCAAGTGAGAAGAGAACGTGGTCAAAGTTTCCAACTATATGCAACTTTGAAAAATGAAATTTGATAGCAACCACTTTTATGACCCAAAAAGTATTAGTACTTTCATTTTCCAACCAAGAAAGTTACCAGAATCTTCACTAGCCAATGAAAATATTAAGACCAACATACCCAGCCTAGGGACGGATCCAACCTTATAGTATGGATTCATCTGACTCATCACTTTTGAAACGAAACATAAATTTATATATAAAGTTTCACTAAAATTATAGTAACGCATAACTTGTAATTTTAAAAATCTAATGTATGTGTATAAATAGTAGTTGCATACAGAAAAGAACTTTATTCTCAACATGGCAACTTTGAAAATCACCAAAAAGCATCACAAACATTTCAACAATCCTTTCCCTGCCAACCCAAAGACTCTCCCATTGATATATGGAACCTTGATCTTGAATTTTCAGAAACTTCCTTCTTCACATCAGATCTACACCATTGGAAAAGATTTCCAGTTGAGTTGGTCTTCAAAAGATGGAGGATTTCTTTCTATCTCTCACAAGTCTGATCCTGCAAGGTCCCTGTGGTCCACCATCCCTGGAGAAGCTTTCATTTCTGCTGCTATTGCTGAAACTGAAGTCGAAGAAAGCAGAGGTTCATTCCTGATCAAAGATAAACATGTTCATTTGGTATGTAATCACCAAACCATTGAAGAGATAAAGATCATAAATGAATCTGATATCACTACCTTACACGGCCAAGATCAAGTTTTGCCAAAGAATTCCCAGTTTCCTGTTTTGATGATCACAGGGAAAGTTTATGGTGTCAATAACAGAAAGAAGAAGGTTAGATTTCCAAGACGAAAAGAGTTGATGGAATTTTCAGAGAAAGAAACTTCCACTTGTGCAAGATATTGGCTTCTGTTTGATCAGAAAAACTGTAATCAAGTTGGTTTCCAAGTGAGAATTGGAAAACCAGATTTACAACTTCCACAAAGAGTTTCTCCAAGAAGTTACAGAAGCTTTTCTCTAAAATTTTGTCGAATTCGGAGACGTAAAGCTGGATGGTTTGGATTTCTGTCAAGAAAAAAAACTGTCGTTGAGGAGAATGTGGTGATGAAAACTGCAGGAGTCAGTGATTTTAATAGGATTTGTCTAACATATTCAAGTGAAAGAAATGAGAGATGCTTTGGTTTCGGCGAGCAATTTTCTCATTTGGACTTCAAAGGAAAGAGGGTCCCCATTTTTGTTCAAGAACAAGGGATTGGAAGAGGCGATCAACCTATTACCTTTGCAGCTAATTTAGTTAGCTACAGGTACATTTTTATTATTTTCTCACAGAGACTACATTAAACTTACCATTTATGTTGAAAATCTTTCTGACTCAATCCTTGTGTGAAAACTATGTCAATCATAAGGTTTTTATCAAAAGACTCAAATAAGCACTGCTGTCTAATGTAGGGCAGGGGGTGACTGGAGCACAACTTATGCTCCTTCACCTTTCTACATGACATCAAAGATGAGATCAGTTTACTTGGAGGGTTATGACTATTCAGTGTTTGATCTAACAAGAGATGATAGAATTCAAATACAGGTAGGTGACTTTTGACAATTCCTGTCTTCCTGCTTAATTATGATACTGTAACTTAAGCTAAAGAGCAATATCTTGATGGCGCACTTTCAGAAAATGTTAACCAGATCAACATCAACTCAATAGAACAGTATCTGCATTATCAAACTTGTATTTTTTCCTGATACACAAGACAATCTCAGAGAATATGAAGGAAAGATTGTAGAAATCTTCAAATGTACATTTTGTTCAAATTCTCATACTCCGCTCAATCTTTAAAATGTTGATGCAGTTACATGGGAACTCGTTTGAAGGTCGAATACTGCATGGCAACTCACCTTGTGAGCTCATTGAACATTTCACAGAAAGCATTGGAAGGCCCCCACCTCTTCCAGAGTGGATTATTTCGGGTGCAGTGGTCGGAATGCAAGGTGGCACGGACACTGTCCGCAGTATTTGGAATGAAATGCAAAGATATGATGTCCCAGTATCAGCATTCTGGTTGCAGGTACACCTTTTCCAATAAGGAACTAAAAAGATTCTAGACCTCATCCTTCTTATTTTCACATTTTATCACACAGAAAGAATGCTCAAATTGATTCAGATAAATAAGATCTTTTTCATATACTCTTCGTTCAGGATTGGGTTGGGCAGAGAGAGACAGTCATTGGGTCACAACTTTGGTGGAATTGGGAAGCAGATGAAACGAGATACTCAGGATGGCAACAACTAATTCGAGAACTTAATATGAAACATATCAAAGTGATGACATATTGCAATCCTTGTCTGGCTCCGGTATTTATCACATAACTTTACCATTTGTTTTATGGAACCGCTGGTGGACAACCTTTACAAGTTTTGCTTCAAAATTGCAGATGGATAAAAAGCCAAATATAAGGAGACACCATTTTGAGGAGGCAAAGAAGTTGGATATCTTAGTGAAAGACAAGAATGGGGAACCGTATATGGTGCCCAATACATCATTTGATGTAGGGATGCTGGATTTGACACATCCACATACCGCGAATTGGTTCAAGCAGATTCTGCAAGAAATGGTGGATGATGGAGTGAGAGGATGGATGGCAGATTTTGGCGAAGGCCTTCCAGTGGATGCCTGCTTGTATTCAGGTAAAAGAGGGTCAAAATGTAGCACCCTGGTTTCAGTTTCTTTCACCTTATTGCTGAATTAACCAAAGTTAAATGACTTCTCCGACATTTGTGTTTAATTATTCAGGCGAAGATCCAATTGCAGCACATAATAGGTATCCAGAATTATGGGCAAAACTCAACAGGGAATTTGTGGATGAATGGCGAAGCACACACGTAGGCAAAGAGAGAGAAGATCCAGAGGAGACTTTGGTTTTCTTCATGAGGGCTGGTTACAGGAATACTCCACAGTGGGCAATGCTATTTTGGGAGGGAGACCAAATGGTGAGTTGGCAAAAAAATGATGGCATCAAGAGTGCAGTGGTCGGCTTGCTTAGCGGAGGGATATCAGGATATGCTCTTAATCACAGTGATATTGGAGGCTATTGTGCAGTAAACTTACCATTTTTCAAGTATCACAGAAGTGAAGAGCTTCTCTTGCGATGGATGGAATTTGCCGCTTTCACCACCGTGTTCCGGACACATGAAGTAAGTTTATCGTTCCATTCCCTGGAATCAAATTCCATGGTTTTTTCTTCTTTCCACTCTCAACGCTGAAAGATTTGATGAGTTTTGCCATTTCCGAATATATTCATTCAGGGGAACAAGCCATCTTGCAACAGCCAGTTCTACTCCAATAATAGAACACTGTCACATTTTGCACGTCTTGCAAAGATCTACAAAGCATGGAAGTTTTACAGGATTCAACTAGTTAAGGTAATATATGATCTCAATCTGGTTTTTTCAAATCAAAATTTTAAACCAAAAGATCTAAGAGTTAATACCTTGTTGAATTACACAGGAAGCCTGTCAGAAAGGGCTACCAATTTGTCGACATCTCTTCCTTCACTATCCAGAAGATGAACAAGTACATAGATTAACACATGAGCAGTTCCTAGTTGGCACAGAGATACTTGTGGTACCTGTGCTAGACAAAGGCAGAGAAAATGTTAAGGTCTATTTCCCGATAGGAGAAAGCTCTTCATGGAAGCATATCTGGACAGGAAAACTGTATTCAACACAAGGTTCCGAAGCCTGGGTGGAAGCACCAGTTGGATATCCAGCCATTTTTGTTAAAGATGGTTCTCCCGTTGGAGAAATCTTTTTGAAGAAACTTAGCGAATACAATGTCTTGTAATGCAACAGCCTAGAGATATAGATGGTTTTAGGGCACATAACCATGAAAGTAGCATTTAACATTCTTTCTATTCCATATGTACATGGATGTTGGTGATAATACATGTGAAAAGTAGTAAAGAATGTATTTAGTAGAATCATTAGACTTTATATCAAAAGACTATCATTGCATTAAAATTTCACCAGAAGTTGAACAAACGGATATTATTTGTAGAGTTTTAGAGCACCCTTCTCCCCACGCGGAGCCAGAATTTTCATTAAGGGTGTCAAAATTTATAAAAGTAAACATACCAAAAAATTAAGGGGAGTCAATGCATAGTATATATACATACAACAACACCAACAAACCCAGTAGAATCCCACTTGTGGGGTCTGGGGATGATAGAATGTACACAGACCGCCTCCTATTCATATTTCTCAATTTCAATCAAAATATTTTCTTATACCGCTGCGTGAGCCTTACATTTAAATAGTTTTCAAAATATTCTTCCTGAAATAGCTATACGCATCCAGCTTATGACATCGTTTAATTCTCTTACAAGCAACACACACATAATCACACCTTATGCCGCCGCATGCACATTAACCCCTATCCGTATACCGCCGGATGCACGTCAATATCACCTCACAATAATAACTCGCACCATAAGTTGCCAAAATTCAACAATATCAATATTTTCGTAATAATAGCTCATGACTCCACCACAACGTATACAAGAATATCAATAATAACAATGAACGTAAATTCTCAACAAGAAAGATGTCTCAACAATTAACACTTCGCCTCAATGTGATAACGGCTTTCACAACTTCAACACCAATAACTCAACAATGAGAAAGATAATGTGTAATCACGATACTAAATAAGAACAACTCACAATAAAAGGGATAATATATACCGATGACTTCAAATAAGGATAATAAACTATGAAAGAGATAACATATAACAATGACCTCAAGTAATGATAACTAACAATAAAAGAGATAACATGTAACACTAACTTGAATTAATGATAAATCAACAATGAAAGAGGAAACATGTGACAATGACTTTAGTAATGATAACAACAATGAAAGAGATAACATGTAACAATAACTTTAACTAATGACAAAACAACAATGAAAGAGATAGCATGTAATAACGAGAGAGGCAACATGTTCAACTAAAGCATAAGAACAAAATATCAAGATGTGAACAAGTATTAACAAAGTCATTTAGGGCATGTGAAGATAGACTAATACAAATAAGAGTAGACTGACTATGATCATTTAGAACATTATATGACAATTCAATTAAAGCATGAAAAAGTCGAAGTAACCTAAATCGGTCAAATACCACATACGACCTGTGTACCCACTCGTCACCTTGAGTACACGGCTTTCACATAGTAAAAATGACACAATCAATCCCAAATACTAAGGGGTAGTTCTTTCACACAAAGTTAGGCAAGATACTTACCTTAGCTAGGCTAATTCAACTCTCAGAAATAGCTTTTCCCCTAAATTTTCCTCCACACATATCAAATCTAATCAAAATTGACTTAATATCCTCAAACAATGCAAGAAAAATCAATTACAATAGATAAAGTTATGTTCTTTACACTTTTTTCAAAAAGTGAACAAAAGTCAACTTGTGACCCGTCTGGTCAAAACCCGAGTCCAATGCTAGATTCCGACTACCCATGCCCCCCACGAGTTCATATATGTGATTAGTTTCAATATCCGAGTCCAAATCGACTCTCAAAGCTCAAATTCTTATTTTTCAAAAACTTGACAAAGCTTCACAAATTTTCACTCCGATTCACATGATTTTGATGTTAAAATCTAAGATATATTGATGGAATATAGTTGGAAAAAGATTAGAATCACTTACTCAAGGTTTGTAGATGAAAATCCTCTCTCCAAATTGCCTACTACCGAGTTTAAGATTCTAAAATGAGAGAATGTATTGAAATATCCCATCTCCCAGCCCTTTGTACCAACTGCAGTTGTCGCATTTACGACACAGGGATCAAATTTGCAAACCATCGCAATTGCAGACCAAGGATCGCATTTACGAACCCTGATATCCTCAATGATTATCGCAATTGCGACAGAGGCATTGTAATTGCGAAGCTGGACGTACCGCAAAAGCGAAAAAATGTTCGCAAATGCGAACTAAGTCAAAAGCCTGATGACTTCGCAAATGTGAAGGGAAAGTCACAATTGTGAAATCTAAGCCCCCATTGTCACCTTCGCAATAGCGAGGCTGGTGCTCGCAATTGCGATAACTGAGCACCATAACCACCAGCAATTCATTTTCAGTTCAAAATATTCTAAAACATGTCTGAAATGGGGCTCTAAACCAAATATCCACACAAGTCTAAAAACATCATACAAACTTGCTCGCACGATCAAAATACAAAAATAATATCTAAAACTACGAAACGAACACTAAAACGCACGAATATCAAAGTAAAGTTCAAGAATCTCTCGTATTGTAACTAAACGTCCGAATCCTGTTAAATAAACTCCAAATAATACCAAATTTTGCAGACAAGTTCTAAATACCATAGCAGACCTATTCCAAGTCCCAAAATCAAATTCCGAGATTGATAGCTAAAAGTCAACCTACGGTCAAACCTTTCAAACTTCAAATTTCCAAATTTTTTCAAAAACAATATAAATCAATCTACGAACTTTCGAATTCAATTCCGAGCATATGCCCAAGTCCAAAATCATGATACGAAGCTATCAGAGCCATCAAAATATTGTTCCAGAATCATTTTCACAAAAGTCAAAGTTTGGTCAACATTTATAATTTAAGCTTCTAAGTCAAGAATCAAAGGGTCTGAATCAACCCGAAAGCTTTCCGGAACAAAACTAATCAACCCCGCAATTCATAAATCCATAAACACACATGTGTGAAGCATCAAAAAATGGTAACAAGGTGCAATTACATAAAATGACCGGTCGGGTCGTTACATTCTCCCCCTTTTAAAACAAACGTTCGTTCTCGAATGTGCATAAGAGCATACCTTAAGTGATGAATAGATGAGGATAAAGACTTCGTATGCCATGCTCGGTCTCCCAGGTCGCATCCTCGACCGGATGACCCCTCTATTGAACCTTCACTGGAGTAATATTCTTTGATTTCAACTTCCGAAATTGTCTGTCCAAGATAGCCACGGGTTCCTAATATAAGTCAAATCCTTGTCCAATTGGACCGTGCTGAATTCTAAAACATGTGATGGATCACCCTAATACTTCTGAAGCATAGAAACATGGAACACCGGATGAAGCGTAGATAAACTAGGTGGCAATGCAAGCTTGTAGGCCACATCACCATCCTCTCAAGGATCTTAAATGGTCTGTTATACCTAGAGATAATATTTCCCTTCTTCCCAAACCTCATCACACCCTTCAAGGGTGAAATCTGGAGCAAAAATTGCTCTCCAACCATGAATGCAACATCGCGAACCTTCTGATCCGATGTGACGACCTGGCCGGTCGTCTCGTGAGTTGTAGCCCAGTTTCCCCATTTTCTGCTTCTATTATGTTCTACTGATGTTATATGACTTACCAGGGTTCTTCTTCTATTATGTTCTACAGATGTTATATGACTTACCAGAGTGATGTCAGAGTGAATTGAGACACTTAGTCTCTTAATTAGAAGCTTAAGTTGGAAAAGTTGACCGGATATCAACCTATGTGTAAACAACCTTGGATTTGAATTTTGATGGTTTCATTAGCTCTGTTAGGTGATTTTGTCTTAGGAGTACGTCTGTAATATTATTTGGAGGTCCGTAGTAGAATTAGGCTTGAATTGGCGAAAGTTAGAATTTTGGAAAATTTGACAGGCAATGGAAATTTTGATATCGGGGTCAAATTTGATTCTGGGAATTGGAGTAGATTTATGGTGTCATTTATGAATTGTGTGAAAAATTTGAGGTCAATCGGACGTGGTTTGATAGGTTTCGGCATCGTTTGTGGAATTTGGAAGTTTAGAAGTTCATTAGGCTTGAGTCCGGGAGTAATCCGTATTTTTGGTGTTGTTTGGGGTGATTCGATGGTTCGACTAAGTTCTTATTGGGGTATAAGACTTGTTGGTATATTTGGTTGAGGTCCCGGGGGCCTCGGGTTGATTTCGGGTTGTTAACGGACCAAGTTTTGCAGTTAGAAGGTTGCTGAGTTTTCTGGTGTTCTGGTGTTTTGCACCTGTGGTGCGGAGCCATAGAAGTGAAGAGAAGGCCGCAGATGCGGCAAGGTCAAGCAGTTTAGGAGGCACATGTACGAGAAAGGGAGAGCATCTATGAGGCCCGTAGATGCGAGGATGGCCCGCAGATGCGAAAAGAGAAATTTTGGACATTTTCGCAGTGGTAAAGAGGGAGACTCCATCCTCCATATTTCAGTGTTACAGAGGGAGAGGATGCACAGGGTTTCTTGGACAGGTGTTAGAGGATACTCCGTACATTAGGTATTCTAGATACCAGTGGGGTCTCGTTCACTAAATTTCAGTTCTTGGGGCTGACTTCAGTTGGTGAGAGGCTTAGAAGAGGCGTAGGCCGGTCGGTGCAGCACCCCTTACCTGACAGCAATTCTCAGGTATTATTCTAGAGAAGTTCGTGCCTCAGTCCCGCGGAGAGGAGTTGCACAGGCAATTCGAGCAGCTTCGTCAGGGTGATATGTTTGTGACACAGTATGAGATGTGATTCTCGGAGTTGGCCCGTCATGCTATCTAGTTAGTTCCCATAGACAGAGAGAGGATCAGGAGGTTCATAGATGGCCTCATTTTTCAGCTGTGATTGCTTATTACTAGAGAGCTGGTGCTGCTTTTGGTGAGGTTGTCGACATTGCTCATCATATTGAGATGGTTCGCAGACAGGAGCGGGTTGAGAAGGAGGTCAAGGCCTCGTGGACAGGGTGGATTTAGCGGTGTTTCTTCTAGGGGTCAGTTCCACTACGGTAAGGGTCGTCCTTTCAAACATGCTCAGACGGCTCGCCCAGTTCACCGCGGTGCATCATCTAGCCATGGTTCACATAGTTATCAGTAGGGCCATTCATCTCTCAGAGTTCGTCCCGTGCTTCATCGGGTTAGGGCTCGTCTATGCCAGGTCCTTCTACCAGTTATCCCGGTGCTCGGGGCTCCCTTCAGTCCCCAGCACCAGCACCGGGGAGTTGTTATGAGTGTGGAGATTTTGGTCACATGAGGAGGCAGTGTCCTCGATAAGTGGGAGGTCCAGATCAGTAGAGAAGCCAGTCTATGACATCAACACCAATTTCTTCATCACCCATTCAGCCAGCTCGGGGTGGAGCTCATTCAGCTAGGGGTCGCCCGAGAGGGCGAGGCCAATCAGGGGTTGGCCAGGCCCGTTTCTATGCTCTTCCTGCCATACCGGATTCCATTGCTTCGGATGCTGTGATTACAAGTATTGTCTCGATTTTCCACAGAGATGCCTTTGTATTATTTAATCCTGGTTCCACTTATTCATATGTGTCCTCGTATTTCTCTCGTTATCTGGATATGCCTCGTGAGTCTCTGGTTTCATTTGTTCATTTATCTACTCCTGTGGGTGATACTATTATTGTGGACCGTGTATATCGGTCATGTGTGGTGACTATTGGGAGTCTAGAGACTAGAGTAGATCTTTTGTTGCTTAGTATGGTTGGTTTTGACGTGATTTTGGGTGTGGATTGGTTGCCGAGGGTTGACTGGAGCGGCTCTATAGACTATGTTCCCAGTAGAGTGATTTCATACTTGAAGGCTCAACCGATGGTTGAGAAGGGTTGTCTATCTTATTTGGCCTTTATGAGGGATGTCAGTGCAGAGACCCCTGCTATTGAATCTATTCCGATGGTGCGAGATTTTCCAAATGTATTTCCTGCAGACCTGCCGGGCATGTCGCCTGACAGGAAAATTGACTTCGGTATTGATTTGGTGCCGGGCACTCAGCCCATTTCTATTCCACCGTATTGTATGGCACCGGCGGAGTTAAAGGAGTTGAAGGAACAACTTCAGGAACTCCTTGATAAGGGGTTTATTTGGCCTAGCGTGTCACCTTGGGGTGCACCAATTCTATTTGTAAAGAAGAAGGATGGTACTATGAGAATGTGCATTGATTACAGGCAGTTGAACAAGGTCACAATCAAGAACATGTATCCTTTGTCGCGTATTGATGATCTATTTGACCATCTTCAGGTAGCGAGGGTGTTCTCCAAGATTGATTTGAGGTCAAGGTATCACCAACTGAAGATTCGGGACTCAAATATTCTTAAGACAGCTTTCAGGACCCGATATGGCCATTTTGAGTTCCTTGTGATGTCTTTTGGGCTGACCAACGCCCAGCAGTGTTCATGCATTTATGAACCGTGTGTTTCAGCCTTATCTTGACTCGTTCATTATTGTATTCATCGATGACATCCTGGTGTACTCTCGTAGCCAGGAGGATCATGCCCAGCATCTGAGGATTATGTTACAGCGGTTGAGGGATGAGAAGCTTTATGCAAAGTTCTCCAAGTGTGAGTTTTGGCTCAGTTCAGTGGCGTTTTTGGGGCACGTGGTGTCCAGTGAGGGTTGTTGGTTGATTTCCCAATGCACACACAAGTGTACGTGGTCGACAAGTAATACAGGATTTTA
>ML430093.1:27782-52174 GCA_005239525.1 Nicotiana knightiana | reverse complement strand
ACTACATTGTCACAATGTGTGCCCAAGTCTTCCACAATTTTTACAAAGAAAGTTTTCTCCCTCTTAATGGATATATTGTTTATAGTGGCCAACATATAGAAAAGGTTGGACTGGAATTTCTAGTAGGAGTTTCACACAAAGTCTTGTATAACGACCCCTTAGTGTGGTAGATGGACAAACATCAATTTTAGGTAGGCGTCCAATTGCATTCCCGATCTTTTTCTAGGATTTTACCATCATAAAATTCCGTTGGCAATTGAGGGAGCCTAATCCATACCACCGAGGTAGTTAATTTTTCTTTCGTGGCCACAAAATTTGGTTTCCATCTTGTAATGGAAAGAAAGTGGCCATTGATGAACCATGGTCCTTGATGAATAGTCTTCTCCATATATTTTTTTTTGAATTTGATAATGTAATAGTCTTCTCCAAGATCAATTAGTGAGAAATCTTTTGTTGGCCGCCATAACTCTTGGATCTTTTTTTTTAAGTAGTGGTGTAACATGCGTTTTCCTGCTAGCTTAACAATTAAAGAGCATTTCCATGGATCATAAATTCGTTGTCTGTCTTTTTTTGTTAACGAGATTTTTTAATGCCTCGTGTGTTAGAGGTTATTGAATGCTCGAACGTTTCTTCTTCTGGAGGGGTTTTTGTCAGGTCCATGTCGGACTGACCCAGATTTGGGGCAAAGCTCATTGGGTTTGAGGTTGTTAACATATCTTTGAAGGATAATTTATTCTTTAGATCACGTTGTATGGGTTTTTCATGTTCAATGTCTGGGGGTTTAGGTGGTATTTTGTTTGTAGATTCATATGGTTGAGGATTCATCTTCCTAAAACAAGTTTTCCAAACAAATCTTCTTAGTTTCAGAATACGAAAGAAAGAGAATAATCCTTTGGGATGAAGAAACAGTTCATAACATAATTTTTTTTTTTGAGGTATACATGTTGGACTATGACTTATATGAAACATATTGGATTCAAGTTAACTTTAGATATGATCTCTTCATTGATTTTTAACACATTCAAACTTGATTTAGTTCCTTACATTCAAGACATCCTTAAACACAATATGATCTATCTACATATTGTGTTTTTTCTTTAAAGGGTGTGATTTACCATAAAGCGAAGCGTGACTTTGCAAAACTAGGTTTAAGCATGTCAAATTATTTTCTGGTGAAATGCAGCAAAGGAGTATTTACTTTACGAAAGAAGATATTACAACTTGACATATTTCTGCTTTGTCAAACCATTATTTGGAGAGGTTCGAACAATATGACAAACAAAATCGGGTTTTACTTTCTCTATTTATTCTTTAACTTTTCTGTCCTTTGTGATTTATAAAATATTTTTATAAATATTAGGATAGATGAAAATGAGATGATCTCATATTACAAATCAAGAATTATATGCATGATTAGAAAAAACATATGTTTGTGATTAGTTTTGCTATTCCTTTAACCAAATTATTAGTGGTTGATATATAATTTGGTAGCATGCATAGTATATTCATGGTTGTAAGATATGAACTGCATTGATACTTGAGATCATGAATGTAATATATGTAGATATGTACATATATTTATTTGATTGGAGTAAGAGATCAAACTATTCAATTGTTGTAATGGTTTATGTGGAGAGCCATTTAAAAGAAAAGTCAAAATCCTTGCTTGTGAGGACCCAATGGGTCATTTTGTGAAATTAGACTCTGTTCTAGGTTTAATAGTCCTAAAAAGGTTAATTTTAAATACCTCGATTTATGTGCGCAGTCCGGGCGTGAAATCGGAAAGCTTTTATGTAAAAATATGAGAAATAGTAATTTCTAGAGTTAAATTAACTTTGGTCAATATTTTGAGTAAACGGACCCTGATCCCTATTCTGACGATCCCGAGAGGTCCGCAGTAAAATATGGGACTCGAGAGTATGCCCGAAAATGAATTCCGAGGTCCCAAGCCTTAGAAATCAATTTTTGAAAGAAATTATTTTGCTGAAAATATTAATGAAATAAAGAAAGGAATTTATGTTTGAAACCGTTGGTATCGGGCCCATATTGTGGTTCCGGAGCTCGATACAGGCTTGTTATGATATTTAGGCTTGCCTGTGAAATTTGGTGAAAACGGAGTTCGTTTGACGTGATTCGGACATCCGGTTGATAAATAGTGAACTTTAAGTATTCTTGAGAAAAATAATGAGTTTTGAGGTTTAATTCATAGTTTTACATGTTATTTTCATAATTTGATTGCACGAGCAAGTCCGTATGATACTTTTAGACTTGCGTGCATGTTTGGTTTAGAGCCCCGAGGCTCGGGTGATTTTCAAATAGGTTTGGGTTGTGTTGCGCTCGTTTTTTCTTATGCTTCGACATCGTTTGTTCAAGCATAAATGATATCATATTTGAACAAATGAGCTCCGATTTCTGTTTTGAATAAATTATTAGATCCATATCGTAATTATGGACCCGTAGCAAAAAGAATCATCAAATTTGGACATCGTATGAGGATTTTATGGTCATTTTACTAAGGTTGCCAGATTTTTCAGGTTAATTACGAAATTGTCACTGACGGCGTATTAAAAATCTACACTATTTGCAAATATTAAAACCTAGATATCTCCTTCATTATAAGGTAAAATTGAGTGATTCAAAAGCCTAACTTGACTAGAATTTCATAATGAATCCATTGGAGACACAAAAATTGAGTTTCGGGATCGTTTGGCATGAGAAACGATTCAAAATAGCTGACAGAAAAATATATATAAAACGGACTGACTTCTTCTTCAAATTTTCGAACTACATAGCCCTTGGAACGAATTTCTTCACCAAATATCATCCTCTATTCATAGGTAATCAATTATAAACTTTACTCTTTCAATTACTCATTGTTTTTCATCACTTTTATATCAAAAACTAAGAATTTTCATCGTAAAAATTGAGGGTTTTGGTAGAATTAGGGAATTTTGTAAAAATCGAATCTTTACCTCGAATTGAGGTCGGATTTCAAAATTAATTGTATATTTGGGTTCGTGAGTGAATGAGTAAACATAATTTGGTCCGAACACCGAGTTTAGACCAAGTGGGCCCCGGTCGAGTTTTTACTTTTTTTTTTTATAGAAAACTTAGGAAAAATTATAATTTTCAGTAAAGTTAGTTCCTTTAGCATTAATTAATGATATTAAGTTAATTATGGTTAGATTCGAGTGTATTGGAGGTGAATTCAAAGGGAAAAGCTATAATTGAGCAGTGAGTGGCCTGCGAATTTGAGGTAAGTGTTTGGTCTAACTTTGACTTGAGGGAATATGAGTCCCCACTTGTTTGCTATGTGAAATGCATGTGTGTGGTGTATAGGTGAGGTGACGAGTATCTATGCACCACCAAATGGTCTGTTAAACATGATCTTTTCCCCGTTCCCAAGTTAATTGATTCCTGGCTTAATTGTTCTATGTTCATTATTGTTTCTACGATACTTGGCCTTATTCCATTGTTGTTAAATATTGTTGTGGTTATTTTTGAAAGAGTATTGATTGTTTATTTGGTTCCCTTGTGGTACAAAACAGTTGAGTAGTTTGGCACTGTTTCTACGAGACACATATATATTTATAATCCTGTTGATTTCATTTTTGATAATATTGAGGAAGTTATGAGAATTGCAGTTTAACTGTCTTAGGCCTGTTGAGGTTTATGCGGCTATTTGATTTCAATAGATTGTTGCCAATTGTCGCTTCAAGTGTGTTAAAAGTGTTGGTTGTTCTCTTGATTCCATCGTAGTACATAAAGATTGAGCTGGATTGACAGCGTTACGGTGTTTACATATATTCTTGTTGATTTTATTGTAAAATGATATTGGTTGAAGCTTACGAACTTTACTGTTTTCTGTTTGCAGTTGTTGAAATAAAGGTGTTTTGAAAGGTTTGGCCTGAACTGTGAAATTTTTTTATGAATAAACAAAATTGATTGTGATAAGGGGGTTGTGATAAGGGTGGATAATTGATTATGATACGGGTGAAAAAATTGATTGTGATATTGTGAATAGGTGGGATCGGGTTGCACGCCGCAACAAGACAATGATAAGGGAGAATATGCATGTTTTACTGCTCATAAAATAAAGGTTGAAATACTCATTATTTTATTGTCGTTATTTCACATTCTGGTTTTACTGTTATTTAAAGTGAAACTTGTTCTGTTTACAATTGCCGAGACATAAATATTGTGAAAGGCTTTGACTTAAATTGTGAAATTATGAATAAATTGATATGATATGTCTGGTGGGAGCGGGTTGCACTCTGCAACAAGGAGTGATAAGGGTGGACATGTGGGATCGGGTTGCACGCCGTAACGGGAGTAATAAGGGTGATATATTTAGGGAGGAGCAATAAGGGTAGATAGGTGGGAGCGAGTTACACTCTGCAACAAGGAGCGATAAGGGAGGACATTTATATTTTTACTGATTTTCAAAGGAAAACAAAGATTTGAAAACTTAGTATTTTTCATATTTTGGCACTACTTTTATTTAAAGTTAAAGTTTGAAAACTTGGAAATTATTTGAGAGTAGGTTATAGCTGAAGCCTGGAAAAGGCGGCTGAGTTATTTCATTGTTGTTGGAGTACTTAATTATTTGTTTAGATTTCCTTCTTGCTTTATATTTATTGTCTCAGTTATATTTTTCTTGTTCGTGCAGAATTGTTTTATTGTGTTATTGTATATATTATTGTCACAGTTTATATGTTGTTAATGCCCCGTCGTAGCCTCGTCACTACTTCGTCGAGGTTTGGCTCGGCACTTACTCAATACATGGGGTCGGTTGTACTGATACTACACTATGCACTCTTTTGTGCAGATCCAGGTACTAGCCAGCGATAGAGATTTTTAGAGCAGTCATCTATTTATTCAGAGACACGAGGTATATCTGCAGGCATTCGCAGATCCCGAGAGTCTTCTCCTATTTTTATAAAACTGTTTTAGTATATTCGGAATAGTTACACTATTTCTTTCAGCCCAGTGTTAGTAGTATTCTTTAGTAATTCGTGAATTGTGACACCAGACTCTAGGTAGTTCTAGATCTATTATATGATTAGTTTGTGGTTCGTTTTTATTCAATTATTTATTATTTTATATTTTGAAATCATTTAAATTACGTTTACTTTAAATTTATTTATCAATGCTTAAGAAAATGATCAAAGAAAATTAGCTACTCGAATTCTAACATTGGCTTGCCTAGCAAGTTTGGTGTCAGGCGCAATCACGATCCCTAAGGTTGGGAATTTGGGTCGTGACGTTGCTATTTTCTACTCCCGGTATGAAGACTAAAATCTTCGTGATTTTTTACTCCTTCTTCGAGATCAAAATCTGCGTGATTTTTTACTCGTTCTTGGAAATTAAAGTCTTCATGAATTTCTACTCATTCGTCAGAAATTAAAGTCTAAATGACTTTACACTCGTTTTGGAGATTAAAATTATAGTTATTTTCTACTCTAATTTATTATTCGGTTTTGAAGATTAAAAAACTTCACCGTTTATTAAATTTGATTGTGTCACATATTATTCGGTTTGAAGATTAAAAACTTCACCATTTGTTAGATCTAGTTGTATCAGATGTTACTCGGTTTGAAGATTAAAAACTTTACCGTTTATTAATTCTGACTTTGTCGTGAAACAAACAATAATTACTGTTGTTGGCTCAACAACGTAATAGGGGCGTCAAATATGAATCTCCTTTTGAAGAAATATGTTTGGAATATGATATTATTCACCAAATGACTGCCCATTAGTCACTGCAATCTAATAAAATTGCGAAAAGAAAGAATAAAATATTAAAAGAGATGATGAATGCCTTGTTGATAAGTTATGGTTTACCCCAAAACTTATGGGGGAGGGGGAGTTATTCTTAGAGCTAACCGAAGACTTAGTCGAGTTCCCATAACAAGACGCAATCCATTCCATATGAAAATGGTATGGAAGAAAGCCCAACTTTAATATTTTAAAGTATGGGAGTGCTTAGCTAAAGTGCAAGTTCATAAACCCAAAAGGGTAAAGATCAGATCAGAAATTATTGATTGCATTTCATAAGATATGCAACAAATACTAAGGTATATCATTTTCTGGTTCATAAATAAGAAAATCCCGACATTCATATCAATACTGTAATTGAATCAGATAATGCTCATATTTAAGAAAATTTATCCGTATAAAAAGGAATGTGAGTCGTCTAATAAAATGTCTAAGCGACTTCGAGAAGAAGCAATGGAAGTACACCTAATGAGGTGAATCCAAGATGCAGTAAACGTCAAAGGACAACTACTTTCATTGGATCAAATTTTCTGACATTCTTGTTAGAAAATGAGCCTCAAACTTTAAAGAAGTTATGTCTTCCTCAGAAGCACAACTGTGAAAAAAGGCAGTCAATAGTTAGATAGAATCCATATAAGTAATCATACTTGAATATTGGTTGTTCTTCCTCCGGGAAATAAACCAATGGTGCTATTGACAAATATATGACAAGGTTAGTTGTCAAAGGGTTTAGACAACGAGAAAGTGTTGATTACTTTGACACTTAGTCGCTGGTGACGAGGATTACATCTATTGGGGTGTTAATGGCGCTAGCCACTGTGTGGGGCCTTAAAATCCATCAGGTGGATGTGAAGACAACATTCTTAAATGGATATTTGGAGGAAGAAATTGTATAGAACAACCTGAAGGGTTTGTGGTTTCCCAAAAAGAGAATAAGGTGCGTCGACTTGTTAAGCCGCTTTACGGACTAAAACAAGCACCAAAACAATGACATGAGAAAGTTGACTAGAAAGTGTTGCCAAATGATTTCAAACTAGTGTATTTACATTAAGAATACTATATGTAGTCATTTTTTGTTTATATATGGATTATATGCTGAGAGAAAAGGCACATGAAGCATGTGAAATGTGGGGGCATTGGCTTATGTATAACAAAAGCTAATGTTAGACGTGATGTCTATATTATTTAGAAGAACTAGATGATATGATTCTTCGGACCCCACGAATCCTTAAGGTTATTGATATGGTAGAGGATGAATTCATTACTTGTTCAGTCTTAGTGATGACTAGAGATGAAACTACAAATTCAAAAGTCGTTTACGTGCCTTTACAAAAATGATTTGTTCTTTCTTGAACATTTATAATGTTTAACTCTTTTATGAAAGATGTCACCTGGAAGGCTGCAACTTTTCATGAAAAGTGCGTTTATATATTTTTTTATAAATATGACCATTCATGAACGAACGTATTAATAAGTTGGTCTATAATGAGGTGAAACAACCGATGAACATGACCAAAACCCAATGCAAGTTGGATTTGTTTCATGAAAGAAGGTGTTATAATTTGCATATCATAGACGTGTGAATAAATAGCATGCAAATGCTATTAAAAGGTTGTGGTCACAATTGATGCCAATCATTTCAGCTGTTATTATAATATACTATTGCTACATTCAGTGTAGTCAATAATGTGATATGCAATAGAAAGTCGAGACGTGTTAGTCTACGACATAAGAAAGTTCGCATTGAATTTTCAAGAAAATGAAACGAGTGTTAAGATATTTGAAATATACTCAAAATGATGCTTTGCACTACAATAAATATCCCGCAATAATGAAGGAATATAGTGATGCAAATTAGATCACCGGTTCGACTGTTTTTACAGACGGTGGAGGAGCGGTGTCTTGAAAATTATCCAGATAAACGGGTATTGCCGCTCTATAATGGAGAATGATTTTATATCCTTAGACAAGGCCAGTGAAGAAGTTGAATGGCTTCTGAAATTTTCTTGAAGATATTTTATTTTGGCCCAAATTTTTGGGCACATATATGCATATATTGCGTTAGTCAAGCAGCAATAGGAAGGGCTAGGAGCATTATGTATAACGAAAAAAAATTTCATATAGACCAAGGCATAAATCCGTTAGGCAACTATTCTCTAGGGGAATTGTCATAATTATCTACGTGAAGTCAAGAGATAATGTGTAGCGACCACTGACGAAAGGCCTAACTAGAGAGGTAGTTGAGAGATCATAGAGGATAATAAGACTATGGCTGAGGACAAGTCATTGTGGCGGTAACTCTACCTAGAAGACTAGAGATCCCAAGATCTAAGTTCAAGGAGCTCAAACAAAGTCATTAATGACGGTTCAACATTGTCAAATAAAACTTTTTTTTGATCCATTCTCGTGATGAGACAATGTTCAGTACCAAGGATAAAACGTTAAGCTTTTTTAATGGTTTCTAATGTTGATACGGGGTATATCAAATAGTGTATCTATGAGATAACACGTTTAGGAATCAACTATGTAAGTGTGAAGTGTAAGCCGCTTCAAGGAGAATTCTGTAAGGCCAGTTCTCTACGCACTTATGAATCAGGTGGTGTTCATGGCTAAACGAACACAACAATGAGAACCAGAGACTGTTAAGGATTGATTGTATGATTTATGGTTGTCTAGGTATACACCAAAGTTTGACGGTTCAAAGATATCAAATCTACCGGTTGACCGAGTATATCTGACATAAGTTCACTACGGAAAGTTCAAAGGGAAACCTACCTATCCAGATGCAATTAATTTTTACTTGCGAATCACACAGTATTTTCATGCATTTTTTTACATATATGTCCATTCCCCATTCATGTGGGGGCTTGTTGCGTTTTTTCTTTAAAGGGTGTGAACGGAAAATGGAAGAGGCACCTTTTGGATTGCACCTCTATATATCATCCTTCCTTTGTCTATAAATTTAGAGGCTTGACCTCTTTTTTGAGATATGAAAAATTTTAAAATTTCTCCCCTCTTTTTTATATTGTTGCATTATTTTCAAATATACATAAGTATCAAGTGTGATTTGCTCCGTCTGTTGAGTTCGCTGAAATTTTATAATTTCGATTGCCAGTATTACACAATAGTTATTACGTTCTATTCTGGGAGGAATTAATCCAAAATATTGGGCAACGGTGAGGGATTAAATTCCTTAAGGACACGTAAGCAACTTGTGGGCTCGAAATTATTTTTTAGTTTTATTTGTTAAACTAATATTTTCTATGCTTCTCTGATTTTCTGATCTCGAACACGGATTACCAGCACTACATATGGTGGAAAAGATATTCACGTAAAACTATATGTACCTTAAAATGTAAGGAAGTGTCGCCCCTGAACTTCACCAATTAATAGGTTCAACATTTCTCTCTATAAATAGTTGGGATCAGATTTATATTTTCCCTTATAAAAGGGGGTTTAATTTGTTTTTATTGACGGACGGCAAAAGTTTTTCGACACATGTGAGCTGTTATGAACGGGAAGAACCAAATTTTCCTTTAAATTTTCCCTTTGCATCAGCTTTCTTTGTCAGATGATGAGCTATCCTATTTCCTTGCCTGAATATGTGCTGGAGGGTTACCTTCTATTGGTGCACGAACAACCTGCATTCATTAATAATGTTATTATATAATATGTTGCCTTGTTGTATATAGTGGATTACCTCTATGGAGTCTGTCTCTATTTCAAGAGGAAACATTCTCCATTCTTGTGTTGTTTTGAGTCCCTCTATGAGAGCCTTCATTTTTGCGTGCAGTGAGCCTCTAGCATGGGTATTTTGCAAATCCAACCATCCATTTTTCATTGGCATTTCTGAATACACCTCCTAGGTGACATTTTTTATTATGGTTATTGAAACTAGAATCTATATTGAGTTTAAACCATCCTTTTGATGGTTTGTTCCAATTAACCTTTATTGGGATTTTTTGGAGGGTGTTCAGGCTCTTTTCAGTGAGGATCTTAAACTCAATAGCCCTCTGGATAATTTGAATACAATTTATAGGATTGTCAGTATTATTTTGATTGTTGTTATTCCTATTTAGCCAGATGGCAAAAGGGAAGAAGGAATTAAATTAATAAACTAATTTTTAGAGGGTAATCAAAGGCTTTTAATTAAAGAAGCCAGTGTTCGTCATTGTCTTTATAAAAGATTTTCCACCCAAGACTATCCCAAAAATGTTTGCTGGCTTTACAATTGAAGAAAATATGAGTTATGGACTCCTCAACTTTGCATTTGCATACAGGGCAGTTGGGATCAATGTCTAAACCAATTTGTGAGAGGTATTTTTTGCATGGTATTTTGTTATNGGGGGAGGGGGGAAGGGGGGTTCTATGAGAGTGTAACAATATTTGGTTGTGAAAAATCCTTTTGTATTTTGTGGCTATATTGGAATATCACTGGTAGGACCCTTCAAACGAATTCTTGTCTTAGTAATATTTTCCTTAATGTCACTAGGGATGTTAAGTGATAGTTCATTAAAGTTTCATATTTTTCCATTAAAAATGTCCTTTAATTTTATGGAGTAATCACTAATAGAGAGAGGATCTCCCACCGCTTTTCTAAGATTTCCTATATTTGGAATCCAATTGGTCTCCCATATGTTTATAATGAAATGGGAGACCAATTGGATTCCAAATTATGGATACCTAGACCTCCATTGAATTTTGGTAGGCATAGAGTAGACCATTTAACTAGATGAATTTTCCTTTTCTCTGTGGTGCTACCCCATATAAAGTCCCTTTGAATTTTATCAATCTTATTAAGGACATTTTTTGGAAGTAAGGTGTATTGCATATAGTGATTGGGTATTGAATTAAGACAAGAATAGGATATGGTTGTTCTCCTGCTAAATTAAAGAATTTCATTTTCTAGGATGCTAGCTTAGCTCTCATTTTGTCAATTATAAATTGGTAGTCTCTAGGCCTTGGGCATTTGTTTAATATAGGGGATCCTAGGTTAGTGCCAAAGTTGTCACATTTCTTTATACCTAGTCTAGTTATAACATCCTTAATTTTTGAAGTAGTGCAGTTATTTGAAAAGAGAACCTTTGATAGCATTGTTAATACGTTGTCATGATAAGTCACAAAACATCTCTAGTCCATTTTTAATAGCTTGGCATGATTTATAATTAACCTTAGCCATCAAGGTAAGATCATCTGCAAAAAAAAAAAAAAAAGAGAACTTGGACATATTTTTCTTATGGTTATTGGATCTCAATTCCTAATGTCCACTTGATGGTTTATATATCTTGTTAACATTTCTAAACAAAGGATGAATATATAAGGTGAGATGGGATCACCTTGCCTGATGCCTCGACTTGGCTCAAATAATTTTGTGATAGAACCGTTAACTAAAACTGCTATACTACTTGTTGAAATACAATTTAATAACAACTTGGAGAATTTAGGAGGAAATTTGAAGTATTTTAGAGTGCGATGAACAAAATACCATTCCAGGCAATCAAATGCCTTTTCTAGATTAATTTTTAATATCATTTGGCCTTGTTTGCCTTCTATTTTTTTTAAAATTGGAAATAAGTTCTTGGATGATGATTGCATTATCAGAAGCTCTTCTATTTTTCATGAAACTTGCTTGGAAGGGGCTTATCAATTGTTCTAGGAATGGTTTTAAACGATTTTCTAGGATTTTTGAAATTAATTTGTAGATAGTATTGCAAAGCCCTATAGGTCTGAAATTTCTGATGGTATTTGCATTAGGGACTTTAGGGATAATACAAAGATAGGTTCTTAATGTCTTTGGGAATTTCATGATTCGTAAAAATATCATGACAAAGCTTTGTTACCGAAAGGCCTATAGTTTTCTAATATTTTTGAAAAAAAAGGGGTGAAGGCCATCCGGCCCTGGAGCTTTGAAAGATTTAAATGAATAGAGAGCCCTTTTAATTTCAATATCCAACAAGGGACTGTCTAGAAGGCTTAGATCTAAATCAGTATGTGTAGAAGGGTTTGCTAGCGGACAAATCCAACTAGCTTGGGAGTGAGAAGTTGTGAATTCACTTGAGAAGTAATTGAGCATATGTGACATAATTTGATGGTGTTCATTGATCCAATTTCCAGCATCATCCTTAAAGAAATTAATCTTGTTTCTTCTTTTTCTATTAGTAGCTGAAATATGAAAAAATTTTGTGTTAGCATCTCCTTCGTTTAACCACATTATCCTAGATCTTAATTTCCAATAATCCTCTTCGATTTTAAGGATGTCATTGTATTCCTTTTTTAATTCATATTTCAGAGTTTGAAGGAAATTACTAGTAGTATAGCTACTGGAATTTTTGATTCCTTGTAGTCTAGCAAGTAGTTTCCTCTTTTTTCCCATTATATCACAAAAAGTTTTATCTTTCCAAGGTTTTAAAGTTTCCACAAAATTTAGGTTGGCATTAAAATAGTCTGATCCATACCAATTTTTTTCAACAATTGTTTGGAATTCCGGATGTTTGCACCAGAAGGTCTCGAGCCTAAAGGGTATTTTATGATTTAACCTATTTTTTGGAATTAATTCAACTAGAATAAGATTATGGTCTGAGTATGTTTTAGGTAAGTGAATTATCAAGCTCTCAGGGAAGAGTTCTATCCATTCCTCATTCCCTAATATTTTGTTCCATTATAAGACTTTTATTCCTATGTCTATTGTCAGACCAAGTATACTTGCATCCTTTAAAAACAAGATCAAGTAAGTTGCAAGTGTTAATATTAGACCAAATATACTTAGCTCTACTGTCTTTAAAAGGTTTTCCACCAAATTTTTCATTTGAGGTTAAAATATCGTTGAAATCTCCTCCTACCATCCAAGGCACTTTATAGGTCTTACCAATATTTTCTAGGTTTTACCACATCAAATTTCTTTTATGTATAGTAGTACTAGAATAAATTGAAGAAAAAAGCCAGGTTTTACGAATAGGTAATACCTCTATTGTTGCATGGATTTCTTGATTTCTACTGACTGTATTTTTGGCACTAACCACTTCATGATTCCACATCACGACCATGCCTCTTTCCTGATCTTCCGCTGGCATCTCTATCATCTCCGTAAAACCAAAGTTATTAAGCATTCCATCATGGTTTCCCATTCTTGTTTCTAATAAGGTCACCATGCAAGGCCCGTGCGTATCTATCATTTTCCTAAAATTCCTACTAAAATTGCCGTTGTTCCCACCCCTTATGTTCCATATAATGAAGTTTGTTGGACTATTCATAGAGATATTAAGGTTTGAGTTTGCGGGTTCCCCATTCTCCCTCACTTTCCATAGAAAGACAAGATTTCTTCTCAGTGATGGTACTAGGATCATGACTCTGTTGCCAACTGTTGGATCCCACTATTGGATCCTGAGGTGGTCCAATGTCCGTCGAGCACTTGAAGAGTGCTAGTGGGAAGTTGAGCACATGCCTCTTATCGTGCATCTCGTTGAAGAGAGACACTTGTATCCCGTCTAGATTTGAGATATAGGACTCGCTCTAAGCCTAGGTTGAGAGGTTTGTCTTCCTCCTCCATTGCTGCTTCTATTAGTTCGGAAACTTGATCTACTTGGTGTTGTGGTGGTGATACTTGTTGATACATTGGGGGGATTGGTTGTCTTTGGGCTTCCTGGGTGACCTCCCATGGAAAGAATATGGGGTTGAGTTGGGAAAACATCTCTGCCGGGAAGAATGTCATGTCCAGGGGGTATTCTATGGGTGGATTGGGTTGAATTGTGGTGTCATGCTCCACTGGTCCCTCGTTGCATGCACGAATTGTGGGTTCATTGAAGGTGCCAGTGGATAAAGAATGTTTTTCAACCACACTTGATTTAGGTAATTGTTCATGGCAAGCCTCATGCCCTCTGTTACTAGCTGGGCTAGGTATTGGGTGTTGTTGAGTATCACTATCGATTCCTGGCCGTAGATTTGAACAGTGAATGAGACTGCATGTCCCATTAGACCTAATTCCATTCATGAAGCAGGTTGGTAGTCCTGTGCTTGTGGAGGTTGGGCATAAACAAACTAGAGGTCTTCTAGTGGTGAAAGGAAGGGTGGTGGGATTTGCATTGTTTGATTTCTATGTTGCTGTAGGCTTTGAATAAGTATGTGTCTTCTTCTTAGGGTTGATGGAAGCCTTGGCATCTTTAATGGAAGATTGATTATTTAATGGATTGGTAATAGGCGTGGGATTGGAGCTACTAGTATTATGGGAGGGATTGGGGAATAGGGTAATGATTGGGGCTTCCAAATGCATGGCTTTTGGTTGCCCAAATGCTTTGTTTTATAGGTTGATCCTCCATGGATATAGTATCCATTCCGTCTTTTAGGGTGGAGGACATTAGTTCATTTTTGTCATCTTGAGGTGCCATTTGGCTAGCATGCTCTGGGGGGAGTATATTTTCATATCTAAAATAGAGATTTTGTTCATTCTCTTCGGTTAACGGAGGATTATATCCAGATTTTTGGTTAAGTTATCTAATAGGCGTAGTAGGGTTATTAGTAGTAGGAGGGTTAATTTTTTCCTTTTGGGTAACAATTTGCATGGCACCGTTTTCTTCCTTTTTCATTTGTTTTTGTAGTTGACACGTTGGTATCCAGCATGTCTATGTCCTTATTTTTAGAGGACTTGTGTTCATTTGCGTGGCTAATATTAATTTTATATTATTATTATTATTTTTATCATTAGTGGTTTCTTCTGAAATCGTTTGCTTACTATCCAGGAGAGAAATAATTTTTTATTGGAATGATGGTTTGTTCCTTAACCATGGTAGCCGGATTCTTAGCACCATTTTGTTTTAGGGAGTTAGTGAATTCTTCAGATTTGTATTGTAATATTTGAGTATACAAATACTTACTTGTATTAGCATTGAACAAATTTACTGAGATACTTGGGTTATTGATATTTTGGATTGGATTATTGTTGGATTGTTAGTTACTTCTTGCTCCTTGCTTTCTTCCTTTGTTGAAGGAGGCAGTTTTCCATTCTTCTTTTGAGATTTTCATTTTTATTGTAGGTTGTTCCTTTGTTGGATGCATGTTGTCCATGGTTTTTTGTTGAAAATAACTACATTGTCACAATGTGTGCCCAAGTCTTCCACAATTTTTACAAAGAAAGTTTTCTCCCTCGTAATGGATATATTGTTTATAGTGGCCAACATATAGAAAAGGTTGGACTGGAATTTCTAGTAGGAGTTTCACACAAATTCTTGTATAACGACCCCTTAGTGTGGTAGATGGACAAACATCAATTTTAGGTAGGCGTCCAATTGCATTCCCAATCTTTTTCTAGGATTTTACCATCATAAAATTCTGTTGGCAATTGAGGGAGCCTAATCCATACCACCGAGGTAGTTAATTTTTATTTCGTGGCCACAAAATTTGGTTTCCATCTTGTAATGGAAAGAAAGTGACTATTGATGAACCATGGTCCTTGATGAATAGTCTTCTCCATATTTTTTTTTGAATTTGATAATGTAATAGTCTTCTCCAAGATCAATTAGTGAGAAATCTTCCGTTGGCCGCCATAACTCTTGGATCTTTTTTTTAAGTAGTGGTGTAACATGCGTTTTCCTGCCAGCTTAACAATTAAAGAGCATTTCCATGGCTCATAAATTTGTTGTCTGTCTTTTTTTGTTAACGAGATTTTTTAATGCCTCGTGCATTAGAGGTTATTGAATACTCGAACGTTTCTTCTTCTGGAGGGGTTTCTGTCATGTCCATGTCGGACTGACCCAGATTTGGGGCGAAGCTCATTGGGTTTGAGGTTGTTCATATCTTTGAAGGATAATTTATTCTTTAGATCACGTTGGAGACATAAAAATTGAGTTTCGGGATCGTTTGGCATGAGAAACGAGGCAAAATAGCTGGCAGAAAAACATATATAAAACGGATAGACTTCTTCTTCAAATTTTCGAACTCCATAGCCCTAGGAACGAATTTCTTCACCAAATATCATCCTCTATTCATAGGTAATCAATTATAAACTTTACTCTTTCAATTACTCATTATTTTTCATCACTTTTATATCAAAAACTAAGAATTTTCATCGTAAAAATTGAGGATTTTGGTAGAATTAGGGAATTTTATAAAAATTGAATCTTTATCTCGAATTGAGGTCGGATTTCAAAACTAATTGTATATTTGGGTTCGTGGGTGAATGGGTAAACGTAATTTGGTCCGAACCCCGAGTTTAGACCAAGTGGGCCCCGGTCGGGTTTTTACTTTTTTTTTTTATATAAAACTTAGGAAAAATTATAATTTTCAGTAAAGTTAGTTCCTTTAGCATTAATTAATGATATTAAGTTAATTATGGTTAGATTCGAGTGTATTGGAGGTGAATTCAAAGGGAAAAGCTATAATTGAGCAGTGAGTGGCCTGCGAATTTGAGGTAAGTGTTTGGTCTAACTTTGACTTGAGGGAATAGGAGTCCCCACTTGTTTGCTATGTGAAATGCATGTGTGTAGTGTATAGGTGAGGTGACGAGTATCTATGCACCACCAAATGGTCTGTTAAATATAATCTCTTCCCCGTTCCCAAGTTAATTAATTCCTGGCTTAATTGTTCTATGTTCATTATTGTTTCTACGATTACTTGGCCTTATTCCATTGTTGTTAAATATTGTTGTGGTTATTTTGGAAAGAGTATTGGTTGTTTATTTGGTTCCCTTGTGGTAAAAAACAGTTGAGTAGTTTGGTATTGTTTCTACGAGGCACATATATATTTATGTTCCTGTTGATTTCATTTTTGATAATATTGAGGAAGTTATGAGAATTGCAGTTTAACTGTCTTAGGCCTGTTGAGTTTTATGTGGCTATTTGATTTCAATCGATTATTGCCAATTGTTGTTGCAAGTGTGTTAAAAGTGTTGGTTGTTCTCTTGATTCCATCATAGTACATAAAGATTGAGCTGGATTGACAGTGTTACGGTGTTTACATATATTCTGGTTGATTTATTGTAAAATGATATTGGTTGAAGCTTACGAACTTTACTGTTTTCTGTTTGCAATTGTTGAAATAAAGGTGTTGTGAAAGGCTTGGCTAGAACTGTGAAAGTTTTTTATGAATAAACAAAATTGATTGTGATAAGGGTGGATAATTGATTGTGATACGGGTGAACAAATTGATTGTGATATTGTGAATAGGTGGGATCGGGTTGCACGTCGCAACAAGAAAATGATAAGGGAGAATATGCATGTTTTACTGTTCATAAAATAAAGGCTGGAACACTCATTATTTTATTGTCATTATTTCATATTCTGATTTTACTGTTCCTTTAAAGTGAAACTTGTTCAGTTTACAATTGCCGAGACATAAATATTGTGAAAGGATTTGACTTGAATTGTGATATTATGAATAAATTGCTATGATATGTCTGGTGGGAGCGGGTTGCAAGCTGCAACAAGGAGTGATAAGGGTGGACAGGTGGGATCGGGTTGCACGTCGCAACAGAATAAGGGTGATATATTTAGAGAGGAGCAATAAGGGTGGACAGGAGGGGGCGGGTTACACGCCGCAACAAGGAGCGATAAGGGAGGATATTTATATTTTTACTGATTTTCAAAGAAAAACAAAGATTTGAAAACTTACTATTTTTTATATTTTGGCACTACTTTTATTTAAAGTTAAAGTTTGAAAACTTGGAAATTATTTGAGAGTTGGTTATAGCTGAAGCCTGGAAAAGGCGGCTGAGTTATTTCATTGTTGTTGCAGTACTTAATTATTTGTTTAGATTTCGTTCTTGCTTTATATTTATTGTCTCAGTTATATTTTTCTTGTTCGTGTAGAATTATTTTATTGTGTTATTGTATATATTATTGTCACAGGTTATATGTTGTTAATGCCCCGCCGTAGCCTCATCACTACTTCGTCGAGGTTAGGCTCGACACTTACTCAGTACATGGGGTCGGTTGTACTGATACTACACTATGCACTCTTTTGTGCAGATCCAGGTACTAGCCAGCAGTAGAGATTTTTAGAGCAGTCATCTATTTATTCAGAGATACGAGGTATATCTGTCGGCGTTCGCAGATCCCGAGGGTCTTCTCCTATTTTTATAAAACTGTTTTAGTATATTCGGAATAGTTACATTATTTCTTTCAGCCCAGCGATTGTAGTATTCTTTAGTAATTCGTGAATTATGACACCAGACTCTGGGGTAGTTCTAGATCTATTATATGATTAGTTCGTGGTTCGTTTTTATTCAATTGTTTATTATTGATGCTTAAGAAAATAATCAAAGGGAATTAACTACTCAAATTCTAACATTGGGTTGCCTAGAAAGTGTGGTTTTAGGCGTCATCACGATCCCTAAGGTTGGGAATTTGGGTCGTGACATTGCTATTTTATACTCCCGTTATGAAGACTAATAGCTTCGTGATTTTTTACTCCTGCTTCGAGATCAAAATCTGCGTGATTTTTTACTCGTTCGTGGAGATTAAAGTCTTCATGACTTTCTACTCATTCGTCAGAAATTAAAGTCTAAATGACTTTATACTCATTTTGGAGATTAAAATTATAGTTATTTTCTACTCTAATTTATTATTCGGTTTTGAAGATTAAAAAACTTCACCGTTTATTAAATTTGATTGTGTCACATATTATTCGGTTTGAAGATTAAAAACTTCACCATTTGTTAGATCTAGTTGTATCAGATGTTACTCGGTTTGAAGATTAAAAACTTTACCGTTTATTAATTTTGAATGTGTCAGATTGGTTTGAAGATTAAAAACTTCATCATTTATTAATTCTGACTTTGTCATGAAACAAACAATAATTCTTGTTGTTGGCTCAACAACGTAATAGGGGCGTCAAATATGAATCTCCTTTTGAAGAAATATGTTTGGAATATGAAATTATTCACCAAATGACTGCCCATTAGTCACTGCAATCTAATAAAATTGCGAAAAGAAAGAATAAAATATTAAAAGAGATGATGAATGTCTTGTTGATAAGTTATGGTTTACCCCAAAACTTATGGGGGAGGGGGAGTTATTCTTTGAGCTAACCGAAGACTCAGTCGAGTTCCCATAACAAGACGCAATCCATTCCATATGAAAATGGTATGGAAGAAAGCCCAATTTTAATATTTTAAAGTATGAGAGTGCTTAGCTAAAGTGCAAGTTCCTAAACCCAAAAGGGTGAAGATCAGACCAGAAATTATTTATTACGTTTCATAAGATATGCAACAAATATTAAGGTATATCATTTTCTGGTTCATAAATCGGAAAATCCCGACATTCATATTAATACTGTAATTGAATCAGATAATGCTCATCTTTAAGAAAATTTATCCATATAAAAAGGAATGTGAGTCGTCTAGTAAAATACCTAAGCGACTTCGGGAAGAAGCAATGGAAGTACACCTAATGAGGCTAATCCAAGATGCAATAAACGTCAAAGGACAACTACTTCCATTGGATCAAATTTTCTGACATTCTTGTTAGAAAATGAGCCTCAAACTTTAAAGAAGTTATGTCTTCCTTAGAAGCACAACTATGAAAAAAGGCAGTCAATAGTTAGATAGAATCCATATAAGTAATCATACTTAGATATTGGTTGTTCTTCCTCCAGGAAATAAACCTATGGATTCTAAGTGGATTTTTAAAAGAAAAATAAAATCGATGGTGCTATTGACAAATATATGACAAGGTTAGTTGTCAAAGGGTTTAGACAACGAGAAAGTGTTGATTACTTTGACACTTAATCGCTGGTGATGAGGATTACATCTATTGGGGTGTTAATGGCGCTAGCCACTGTGTGGGGCCTTAAAATCCATCAGGTGGATGTGAAGACAACATTCTTAAATGGAGATTTGGAGAAAGAAATTGTATGGAACAACCTGAAGGATTTGTGGTTCCCCAAAAAGAGAAGAAGGTGTGTCGACTTGTTAAGCCGCTTTACGGTTTAAAACAAGCACCCAAACAATGGCATGCGAAAGTTGACTAGAAAGTGTTGCCAAATGATTTCAAACTAGTGTATTTACATTAAGAATACTATATGTAGTCATCTTTTGTTTATATATGGATTATATGTTGAGAGAAAAGGCACATGAAACATGTGAAATGTGGGGGCATTGACTTATATATAACAAAAGCTAATGTTAGACGTGATGTCTATATTATTTAGAAGACCTAGATGATATGATTCTTCGAACCCCACGAATCCTTAAGGATATTGATATGGTAGAGGATGAATTCATTACTTGTTCAGTCTTAGTGATGACTAGCGATGAAACTACAAATTCAAAAGTCGTTTACGTGCCTTTACAGAAATGATTTGTTCTTTCTTGAACATTTATAATGTTTAGCTCTTTTATGAAAGGTGTCACCTGGAAGGCAGCAATTTTTCATGAAAAGTGCGTTTGTATGTTTTGTATAAATATGACCATTCATGAACGAACGTATTAATAAGTTGGTCTATAATGAGGTGAACCAACCGATGAACATGACCAAAACACAAGGCAAGTTGGATTTGTTTCATGAATGAAGGTGTTATAATTTGCATATCATATAGACGTATGAATAAATAGCATACAAATGCTTGAAAATGACGGAGTGATTGCGAAATGTGTTAGATATTAAAAGGTTGTGGTCACAATTGATGCCAATCATTTTAGCTGTTATTATAATATACTATTGCTACATTCAGTGTAGTTAATAATCTGATATGCAATAGAAAGTCGAGACGTGTTAGTCTACGACATAAGAAAGTTTGCATTGAATTGTCAAGACAATGAAACGAGTGTTAAGATATTTGAAATATACTCAAAATGATGCTTTGCACTACAATAAATATCCCGCAGTAATGAAGGAATGCAGTGATGCAAATTAGATCACTGGTTCGACTATTTTTACAGACGGTGGAGGAGCAGTGTCTTGAAAATTATCCAGATAAACGGGTATTGCCGCTCTATAATGGAGAATGATTTTATATCCTTAGACAAGGCCAGTGAAGAAGTTGAATGGCTTCTGAAATTTTCTTGAAGATATTTTATTTTGGCCCAAATTGTTGGGCACATATATGCATATATTGTGTTAGTCAAGCAGCAATAGGAAGGGCTAGGAGCATTATGTATAATGAAATTTTTTGTCATATACGACGAAGGCGTATATCCGTTAGGCAACTATTCTCTAGGAGAATTATCATAATTTTCTACGTGAAGTCAAGAGATAATGTGTAGCGACCACTGACGAAAGGCCTAATTAGAGAGGTAGTTGAGAGATCATAGAGGAGAATAAGACTATGGCTGAGGACAAGTCATTGTGGCAGTAACTCTACCTAGAAGACTAGAGATACCAAGATCTAAGTTCAAGGAGCTCAAACAAAATCATTAATGACGGTTCAACATTGTCAAATAAAACTTTTTTTTTGGTCAATTCTGTGATGAGACAATGTTCAGTACCAAGGATAAAACGTTAAGACTTTTTAATGGTTTCTAAGGTTGATACGGGGTATATCAAATAGTGTATCTATGGGATAACACGTTTAGGAATCATCTATGTAAGTGTGAAGTATAAGCCGCTTCGAGGAGAATTCTGTAAGGCCAGTTCTCTACGCACTTATGAACCAGGTGGTGTTCATGGCTAAAACGAACACAACAATGAGAACCAGAGACGGTTAAGGATTGATTGTGTGATTTATGGTTGTCTAGGCATACACCAAAGTTCGACGGTTCAAAGATATCAAATCTACCGGTTGACCGAGTATATCTGACATAAGTTCACTACGGAAAGTTCAAAGGGAAACTTACTTATCCAGATGCAATTAATTTTTACTTGCGAATCACACAGTATTTTCATGCATGTTTTTACATATATGTCCATTCCCCATTCATGTGGGGGTTTGTTGCGTTTTTTCTTTAAAGGGTGTGCATGAAAAATGGAAGAGGCACCTTTTGGATTGCACTCTATATATCATCCTTCCTTTGTCTATAAATTTAGAGGCTTGACCTCTTTTTTGATATATGAAAAATTTGAAAATTTCTCCCCTCTTTTCTATATTGTTGTATTATTTTCAAATATACATAAGTGTCAAGTGTGATTTGCTCCGTCTGTTGAGTTCGCTGAAATTCTGTAATTTCGATTGCCAGTATTACATAATAGTTATTCCGTTCTATTCTGGGAGGAATTAGTCCAAAACCTTAGACAACGGTAAAGAATTAAATTCCTTAAGGACACGTAAGCAACTTGTGGACTCGAAATTATTTTTCTATTTTATTTATTAAACTAATATTTCTCTGCTTCTATGATTTTCTGATCTCGAATACGGATTACCAAACTACATATGGTGGAAAAGATATTCAAGTAAAACTATAGGTACCTTAAAATGTAGGGAAGTGTCGCCCCAGCACTTCACCAATTAATAGGTTCAACATTGCTCTCTATAAATGGTTGGGATCAGATATATATTTGCCCTTATAAAAGTGGGTTTAATTTGTTTTTATTGACTGACGGCAAAAGTTTTTCGAAACGTGTGAGCTGTTATGAACGGGAAGAATCAAATTTTCTTTTTAAACTATGCGAGCTGATCCATATTTGCCCCATGAACAGAATAGTCCAAATTTGTTCATAAACTTCGCACAATAGTCCAAATTTGGCCATTGTTTTTCTCAAACATCATCCCTCATCTCTAGATCGATCACCAGTATAATAATTGATTTTCTCCACTCTCAAAAACAGTGCTTGAAGACCACCAGAACTTCTCATACCCACTACGATCACAAAAAAGAACACATAACAAGCACTCATTCAAACGATCTGCCTCACACCATCATCTTAACCACTTTCTCCGGCTACTATCATACCTTCGTCAAATGACCACAGGCCATCAATCACTATAACCCCACTTTGACTGATATAGAACTATTGCACATTATTGAGGAGCTAAGTTCTTTGTACCAGTGTTATTTTAGCATTAGGAGCTTTAACCGCACTATTGGTGATCGGATAAGGATTGATGGGTTTACCCCAAAATTGGGTAACAATTAGATTTGTATGTGATTTAAAGAATACGTGGTTTAATTTAACGTGAATAATTAAAAGTAACATATAAATGAATTAAATACGAAATAAACGATCAAATCAATTGCAGTATTATGACCAAATCTGATCTTAGATTGAATAGTAACCTCGTCCTCATTGGACCCTCGGCTCAAACCCAATTGTGAATGAAGAACAGAACAAGTGAGAAATGTCTTTAGCAGTAGCTAGAAGGCAGAAATAACCTTTTATTGCTTTGAATTATGTGTTACAATGTGTCAAATCAAAAAAAAACTTTCCCTTTATATAGTAGGAGAATATCAGTCCTAGTATAAGTCTAAAAGAGGTAAAATCTTTTTCTCCTGGTAATTGTTGATCCATGATCGATTCTGAGCGAGATTCGTTCTGTAATATCCGGTTGAGGGCGATTATTACGGTCCCCTATCAGTCGTGCATAACCGTCCACCACGTCACCCGAGGTCTAGAAGTTATACTCGGTTCAAGGTGCGTCGCTTCACCATGTCCGATGTCGGATATATCGTTCACTCTTCCTGGGTCTTGATACGAAGGGTTTTTGGCCTCGATTACATTCTCGCGGATCCGTGCTCCCCCTTCATTCTCTCGTCGGGGAATTAGGGAAGACATTACCCCCCATTTAACCCGTACACAGATAGTCCCCTCATCTTCCGGAGGGTAGATTTATCGAAAGGACGGGAAACGATAAATGAACCCCGATTCCTTCCTTTTTACGTTACAACCGAGATGACAGGTCAACAAAACGTCCCATCAGTTGCGTCGTTTTGACTTCGGACATGTGCCAGCCGCCAGTTGACTGTCGTCGAATGTGAAATGTCACGTATTGATTGTCTGTCCTCTATAAAAGATCTGACCCTTTTTCACTTCTCCAATTTTCGATTCCAAAGCTATTTGATTTACCCTTGAATTCTCTACTTACATTTAATTTTTTCAAATCTTCATACATTGCTCCTTAAATTTTCATATTTTCATCCTCAAATCTTCAAATTTTCTCTTTGAATCTTCAACCCAGACCTTCATATCTTCATCTCATCTTCAAATGTTCATAAATTTTCTTCAAACCTTCATATTCCCCAAAACTTCTAAATTCGTGCCTCAGCAAACCGCCCCTTCGTCTTCCAACCCGGCCACGGTTGCCGAGGTGGCTCAGAACTCCCCTTGAAGAGCTTTGTCCACGGGGGCTGCTCTATCGAGAATGACTTCAACGTCGAGAAGGCCTCCAGTCAACAGGACCACGAGGGAGCATGGAGGTACATATACTTCGTAACTGAGGAGACACTACCACAGTTCGGGCAGACTGTAATTTGGGAGGGCAAGGAGGTGGTCGTCCTCGGGCCCAACAAAGACGTCACCAGTCACGTGGAGGGTTACCTAAGTTTTTATACTTGCCCCTTCATGCTAGCCTCGATGGACCCCATAGTCCTCGACTTTTGCAAAAGGTACGAGTTCTGCCTTGGGCAGATTCACACGTCCTTTTGGAGGATCTTAGTCCTCCCCCTACACTTCATAAACAACACCAAAGCACCCTGGTTCACCCTCGACCATCTGCTTCGTCTATACAGTTCCCAAATCTTTCGGGGGGGGGGGGGG
>ML430093.1:0-27577 GCA_005239525.1 Nicotiana knightiana | reverse complement strand
GGGGAGGAGGAGGGGTTAATCAATCTCATTCACCGAGAAAGTAAGGCTCCATTCTCGAGCATCGATAAGGACCGAGATCGAGGTTGGCAGGGGAGGTTCGTTCGGGTGAAAATCGAAGATCTCATCCCCTCCGAAATTTTTACCGTTCCCTGAAAAGTGAAACGCATCTCGTAAGTCTTTTCCTTCTCGAGTATTTGGCATTCCCTTTTATTCCTTTTCTAATTGCTTGTGTTTTCCATTGTGTAGTGGTTTCCCAGGTTCCTAATGCAGTCCCCTGCTTCAAGGAGTGGATCTAGGGGATTTGAAAACAGATGTGCTACTTCGAGCGCACATGGCGCAAGCTCTCGAAGGGCCAACAGGAGGCATGTTCCCATGGTGAGGCTTTCTCTTGAATGATTATATTCATACAATTGAATTATATTTTTCTAAGTCTTATTCCTTCTCACAGGTTTGCCCAAGACCAGCGAGCGCAGGTCGTTGGATGAGGACAAGGATCTGTCCTTGCTCTCTGAACCCTCCGCTTCGGGCCAACCCGGGGCCGCCACAAAGGAGGAGAAAAATAAGAAAAAAAGGAATTTCTCGGCTCCCCGGACTCCAAGGTGAAGAAGAAAAGAGTGGCAATCCGGGTTCGAAAAAAGAAATAAAAAGAGCACCAAGTCCAGGGTACTGGAATCTGAATCCCTCTATCGTCTTAGGGATTATCCTGAGGATGACAACCTTGAGTTCATTGCTCATGAGTCGACCCTCAACGAAGGGGAGCAGGTGGCAACCGATAAAGCTACCAAGAGGTAGATCCTTCTCCAGCTCGAGATCCAGAAGGAGAATCGGAGGCCACAACATTCTCGAGAAGCCTTTACTGCCCCGAAGGAGGTAGACGATTCCATTGCTATCACGGAGACGCTTAACCATACTGGGTCCATGTTCGAAGGGGCTCAAGGTGAAAAAGAGAAATCAAATGAGACGACACCGGGCCGAGATGATGCCCTCAACACGTTCTTTGATGGACCGCAGTTCAGAAATGTGCGATTGTAGAACTCCACTTCCTGCCAGCTCAAGAAATTTATGGATCGTACATGGAATTATGCGGCCGCAGAATCTCACAAGTGGCATTTTTTCTAAGATTTTTGGCCCTGTATAAGTAGTCGACTCTCACAAAATTAGGTCAAGTTTGAACATCAGAAGCTGCTGTAGCCGTTTTTCTTTAATGCTTCAGGAAGTTTTACATTATTTCGGTGTTTTAACATTAGATTTCATTATTTTAATCTTCCATTATGAGTTTAATTAGCTTTTCTTCTCTATTTTCTGCAATTTCCATTATGAGTAACTTGATTTTTACTAGGGTTGTGAGCCAACCCTAGTGTGTAAACCTTATGGGTGTCTAATTTAGTGCTTGTTTTTTATTGAGTGTTGATTATTTAGTTTAGTTCATGATTTAATTTTAGAATTAATGGTTGCAAATATTTATTCATACTTATTTGACTTAGTCTCTACTTGAGAAAGAGAGATCTAGTCTAGGATGACTTAGCTAACAAGGAATTGGATTACTTGAGAGATTGATTAACCTAATTAAAGGGTTCAACTTAGAGATAGTTAACCCCACTTGAGTTCTTAATAATTGTTTTGGTTGATACCATTTGGACTTAAGAAAACCAAATTGAGCAAAATCATTCTCTGACCGAGAGGTATTGAGTGGGGAACATAGAGTTGAAAGCTATAAGACACCCAATCAAAATAACAAGCATTGATGTCCTTATACCACTTGGAAAACACCTAGGTTATGGTCACAACCCTAGGCCTTTAATCCAATTGGAAAAACCTCAAAAATATTTCTTTATAATCTATTTTCTTTGTCATGAATTCATTAGAGTAACAGTAGAAATAGAAAATAAAACCTTGTTGTGGAAGTGCAATCTCAGATAACCCATTTGCTTGCTTCAAATATATACTCCTAACTCCCATGATAACTCGCTGTGGATTCGACCCGACTCCTAGTTGGATAATTATTATTGCATATGACCGTGTCATAGCTCTTATTGAGGTGTGTTGTGGACGTGACCAGGAGGCTTCGTCCATGAAACATGAGCATGCCGATCTAGTCGAGAAGATAAGGATCTTTGAGGATAAAAATGAAAATCTACTCGTGATGACTAACAACACAACTTCGCAGGTCCAAGAGAATATTGACTTGATCGACCAGCTTCGGGCTGAGATGGATGAGGTCATGGCCACGACCGAAGCATTGAGGGGAAGGATGGACATGCTGGATTCGGAAAAGGAGGCTAAAAAAGAGGAGTTGGCATCGGTCAAGGACCAGCTTCAGTGGCAAAGGACAAGGCCAATAAGTGGTCTCACATAAATGATGAACTTCGAGCACAAATGAACTCGGCCGTCACGAAACAGGATTCCCTCGGCCAAGAATACACTGCGGTGAGGTCCAAATTGGAGGAAACTTCGATCGATCCTTCGATTTTGAGGATATGTTGGCATAGGATTAGGCTGATATAGAGACAGCCGAGGCCCACTAGAAGATGAAGACCGAGTTTGTAAAGCGGCTATCCTAGAGAGAGACCCTCGAGAAGATTCATGCCTGAGGTTTTGACCTGTCGGACGAGATCAA
Source organism: Nicotiana knightiana (assembly GCA_005239525.1). Taxonomy (NCBI): domain Eukaryota; kingdom Viridiplantae; phylum Streptophyta; class Magnoliopsida; order Solanales; family Solanaceae; genus Nicotiana; species Nicotiana knightiana. The sequence continues at coordinate 24,960 of ML430093.1, read as the reverse complement.
ATAAGAAAGAGACTCGAGGTCGAGGCAAAGGAACTCTATAAGCATGCGGCTCTTGAAGTCTCAGAGGGTTCCGGCGGTTCTAGTGACGATTCGAGCCCCGATAAAAACTAGGCGTAGATGCCTTAGTTCTTTTTTAATTTTCTCTTGTACATTTTTTTTTGTTTATTTTAAGGTCGTTTTATTGTGCCTTTTGTAAATATTTTTTGAAATATATAAAATTCCCCCCTTTGGCAATACCGTATCTTTACATTTCAACATCAATTTGCAATTTTTAATTTGCGTATTGTTTTTAATGCCTTAGCATAAAATCAAATGTAGTCTAGAGAATTTATTCTTTGGAGGCCCGAATGGGGCTGGATTTCGATGGTAACTCTGGATTACTCGTGGCTATGAGTCTTCGATAAAATCGAAGGCCTTTAAGTTGCTTAAGTGTTTTAGTCATAAACGACGATGTTTTTGCCGAGGTTAACCTTTTAATAGGTTTGATTATATGTAAGGGCCTTACTTTCTAGGTACGAACTTCAGACGCCTCTGAGCCATTTTAAGGGTGGTTGTGGCCTTTCGTATTTGGGCATTGCCTACTAGGCTTGGTGCCTTCCGGATCTGATAGCCCGGGCCGTCTGAAGTTTTTATCGGGTGACAATCCCCGAGTAGGGGTATCCCGTGGGCATTAGAATCTAGGGTCGAATAAGAAACATACGTAATAATAATGTATAAGAGAAGCAGATATTTCTTTCATTGCTTTATATGTAGGGTACATGATCGGAGGCGAATAAACCTTGTGTTGTGGCTATAGTAGGCTACATGGGCATGTTTCGCATGGCCGTTTGGCCCTCACAATGAATCCTAACCACCAAGCCTTGGTTTTCGACATATAAAATTTTCTTTTCTATTGATAAAGATCTTAATCTAGGGATAATGGCCCCCCGTATTTAAGGTCGAACTTGTATGGGCTGGGATATTGTTGATTTGGTGCAAACTAAGGCCGGTCTCCATAACTAAGGTAGCACGTTATTATTACCACGTTAAAAACATTGATGAAAACCCGATTCGGGACAAAATCGATTCAAAGGAAAAAGAGTACATGATCTCGTCCAATTCACACCTCAAATCAATGATATGAAACGGTCGATTGCAATAATAGTAACCTAACAAAGAGTCGGGATCGAATCCACATGGATCTATATATGGGAGTTAGGAGTATATATTGTAGTACGTGAGTTTGAACTACCTTAAATTTCACTTCTACAAACTGGTTTTGTTTCTATGTCTATTTTAAACTAAGATCGTAAAGTTAATAAATAAAACGGAGAAATTATTTTTGTTGTTTTTCAAGTTTGTAAAAAGCCTAGGGCTATGAACATCACCTAAATGTTTTCCTAATGGGATATAAACCTTAATGCTTGTTTTGTTGATCGGGGTGTATTATAGTTATCAACTCTCAATTACCCACTCAATACCTCTTGGTCGGAGAGTAATTTTGCCCAATTTGGATTTCTCAAGTCCAAATGGGTATTGCACAAAACAGTTGATAAAAGCTCAATTAAGATTATTACTATCTCTAAGTTGAACCCTTTAATTGGATTGATCAATCTCTCGATTGACCCCGTTTCTTGTTAGCCAAGTTTTCCTAGACTAAGTCTCTCTTTCTCAAGTAGAGACCGAGTCAAATAGACATGAACTAATGTTTGAAACCATTAATTCCACAAATTAAGGCAAGAACAAGGCTAAATAATAAAAACTCAATCATAAACATGCACTAAATTAGATACCCATGAGGTTACACAACCCTAGTAAAAATCTAGCTACTCATGCTTGAAATTGAAGAAATAGAAGAAGAAATGCTAATTAACTCATCTTATAAAATCGAAATGTTAAAATCTATGTTAAAATACCACAAAATATAGAAAACTACTAAGAGAAGTAAATAAAAACGACTACAGGAGTTGCTGATGTCCAAAATTGACCTAATTTTTTGAAACTCCTCTATTTGTACAAGGCTGGAAATTCTGAACAAAAATGCTCTTCAGGAGGTTCTGCGGCCGCACAATTACATCTACGGTTCGCAAAAGTCTTCATCTTGCAGGAGCTGGGAATATGCGGCCGCACAAAACTCTACTGCGGTCGCGAGGCAATGTATTTGCAGTCCGCAAATTTTGTCACTGCGGCCACAATCTAGTTTTTTACGGTCCGCATCTTTACTTCTATGGCCGCAAGGCACTTCTTATACGACCGCACAAGAATTGTGCGGTCTGCAATCTTGAGGGACTTGGACTTTGGAAAATTGCACACCCTCTGAAGTTGATCTCCAATTCTTCATTTGTGGCCGCACAATTCCTGTGCGGTCCCCAGTTTGCTAGGAACATTGTTGGGATTTTCTTCATTGTTTGTGGTCGTAGAACTAATTCTGCGGCCCGCACTTTGCAAGCTCTTGTGCCATTTTTTGCATTTTTGTTTTGATTACTATTTTTTGAGTCGTATTTCATCTTGGGAGTCCAAACTTCCAACATTCCTACAATTTTGCACATTTCATCAGTTTCGGGAACACAATTAAACTCTTTTAGAATAAAATAAAAGCTAAAACGCGCTAATAAGTAGTCAAAATCCCCACTTATTAACTCTCCCAAACTTAAGTTTTTGCTTGTCCTCAAGAAAATAAAATAGTTCCCACCTCCACAAGTTAAGGTCCATTCCAGCCAACAAAGGTGAGTCATTCACACATCAATTGGGAGCAACAATTACCCACACTACTCATATATTATCAACAAGGCGACAAATTAAACTTTTATGCACATATAGTTCTAATGTGACATTTGTGCATCAAGAGTTGACTATATTCATCAAGGAATCTCACTCTTTCATGTAGGTCATTGTGGATACCAAACTCCTCCTCCTCTACTCTCCGTTTTCCTATCTCACGTAAGAATTTAAGCACTCAATCCAAAGATTTACGAAAGTTTCACTCATATCTCTCAAGATAATGTCGCAAGTACGACTTTTAAGTATCATAGACTTTCCCCTCATGTAGATCGCCACTAATGTAAGCTCACTCGACTTGAAATCACGTAGGGATTTTTCGGGATGTAATGAAGGCTTTTGGACTAAGGTTTGATAGAGTGGATTCATCTTTCCTTAAGCACTCCATTTTCTTGTTCTTGACTCATGCTTTGCCGATTCTTTGAGGCACTTTCTTTTCCTTGGGGAACTTGAGAGACTTAAAATCACCCTTTCTTGATCATTACATTAATTTCTCCCTCTTTGATTTCTCCATACTTTGTATCATTACTTTTCTTTGAATCCCTTCAACTCCTTCACTTATTCACTTTCTTTTGCATTTTTCTTTTTGTTCTTTCCTTTTCTTGACTTTCCTTCTCGTCATTTCTTTTATCTTTTTTTGCCTTGATGCCTCTTTCAAGTTCCTCATCTCTCCCCCAAACTTACATGTTTAGCCAATTGTTTCACAAGAGTGTTAAGGAAAGCTCGGGTGCCAAGAGAGGGTCACGACAAAATGAGTAAAGGCTTGTAAAATGGTTATCAAATGAGAAAGGCTCGAGGCTCAAATGGATTGACTAGGGATAACAACATTGGTAGAAATGGAAAATTCAAGCAGGTCAAGGAAATCCTACAATCACTTCTCAAGCCAAGAAAAACTTAAGATTTCGCCTTGAAACACATTCGGGGAAAGTTCTAGACCATTCGGACAGGTACCTGGACTTACAAAAAAAATATCTCACCCCTCACACAATTGGATTACAGTTAAAAGTACAGTAGAATCATGCTTGCAGGGAAGGGAATTGCGCTCTGCACAATTCATCATTGCGGCCGCAGAAATAGATATGAAACAATCGATTGCAATAATAGTAACCCAACAAAGAGTTGGGATCGAATCCACATGGAGCTATATATGGGAATTAGGAGTATATATTGTAGTACGTGAGTTTGAACTACCTTAATTTACACTTCCATAAGTTGATTTTGTTTCTATGTCTATTTTAAACTAAGATTGCAAAGTTAAGAAATAAACTAAGGAATTGTTTTTGTTGTTTTTCAAGTTTGTAAAAAACCTAGGGCTATGACCATCACCTAGGTGTTTGCCTAAAGGGATATAAACCTTAATGCTTGTTTTGTTTATCGGGGTGCATTATAGCCGTGATTAATGTGGGTGATATGATGGAGTCCATCTTGCTCAACTTTAATGATGACGAGATGGATGGCTTCATGTAATGTATGAAATCTTTGCGAGGAATGGGGTCGTACAACTATGTACCCCGAAAACTTTCCTTGGATCTCTAGAATAGGAAAACTCCTCCTACAAAGCCTTCAATTGAAGAGCCTCCTATCTTGGAGTTGAAGCCATTGCCTCCACATCTTCGGTATGAATTTCTTGGACCTTGTTCTACTTTAATGGTTATTCTTTCCTCTTATTTGACTAACGTGCAGGTTGACTCTACATTGGCGGTGCTCTACATGAGGAAGAAGGATATTGGATGGACTTTGGTAGATATTCGGGGAGTAAGCCCCGCATTTTGCATGAACAACATTAACTTGGAGAAAGATGCCAAACCATCCATTGAACATCAAAGGAGACTCAATGAAGCTATGTAAGACGTGGTCAAAAAGAAGATTATCAAGTGGTTGGATACCGGGGTTATCTACCCCATTTTTTATAGTTCGTGGACTTCTCCGGTGCAATGTGTGCCAAAGAAGGGGGCATGACGGTGGTCCTTAATGACAGAAATGAGTTGATTCCCACAAGAACGGTGACCGGGTGAAGAGTGTGTATGGATTATCGCAAGCTAAACAATGTCACAAGGAAGGTCATTTTCCACTTCCCTTCCTTGACCAAATGCTTGATAGGTTGGTCGGTCGTGCTTTCTATTGATTTCTAGATGGATATTCAGGCTACAATCAAATCCTTATTACTCTGGAGGATCAAGAGAAAACAACTTTCGCTTGTCCCTATGGTACTTTCGCTTTCAAGCGAATGCCATTTGGTTTATGCAATGCACTGGCGACTTTTCAAAGGTGTATGATGGCAATCTTCACGGACATGGTAGAGGACTACCTTGAAGTTTTCATGGATGACTTCTCGGTGGTCGTAGATTTCTTTGATGATTGCTTGGCAAATTTGGATAAAGTATTGGCAAGGTGTGAAAAAATAAAATTGGTGCTAAATTGGGAGAAATGTTATTTCATGGTCGAGGAAGGCATTGTCCTTGGCCACAAGATTTCAAAGAATGCAAAGAGGTCGACGAGGCAAAGATAGAGGTGATTTCTAAAATTCCACCTCCTACTTTGGTGAAAGGCGTGCGGAGTTTCTTAGGTCACGTGGGGTTTAACCGGCGCTTCATACAGGATTTTTCCAAAGTGGTGAACCCGTTGTGCAAGCTCTTAGAGAAAGATGGAAAGTTTCATTTCAATGATGATTGCATGAGAGCCTTTGAATTTCTAAAGTTCTAGTTGACAATCACTCCCATTATCACCACTCCTAATTGGAGTATCCCTTTTGAGCTCATACGTGATGCTAGTGATGTAGCGGTTGGGGCTGTTTTGGGGCAACGCATCAACAAAAATTTTAATCCAGTCTACTATTCTAGTAAGACAATGAATGATGCCCAAGTCAACTACACCGTTACGAATAAAGAGCTCATTTCCATTATATTTGCAATTGAGAAGTTCCTCCCGTACTTGATGGGTGCAAAGGTTATTGTTTATACAGATCAAACGACACTTCGCTATCTTATGAGCAAGAAAGATTCAAAATCTCGGGTGATGAGATGGTTCTATTTTTATAAGAGTTTGATATTGACATCCAATATCGAAAAGGGAGTGAAAATCAAGTGGCAGACCACTTGTCTCGTTTGGAGGAGGAGGGGAGGTTGCATGATGGCCTTGAAATTAATGACTCCTTCCCCGATGAGAAACTCTTGGCTATTTCAATGAAGTAGGTTCCATGGTTCGTGGATCTATCAAACTTCCTTGTGTGTGGAATCATCCTGGATGCGTTCTCTTCAAATCAAAGGAAGAAGCTCAAACGGGATTGTCAAGATTATTATTGGGATGAGCCATACCCTTTCCGGATTACACAGATGGGGTAATTAGAAGATGTGTATTGGAAGTAGAGCAAAGTGATATTCTTGATATGGTAAAAAGATATGATGAATGTCAACGGGCCGGTGGAATATCAAATAAGAATGAAATGCAGCTCACTTCCATTTTGGAGATTGATATCTTTGATATGTGGGATATTGACTTCATGGGTCCTTTTGTGAGTTCTTGTGGAAACACCTACATCTTGGTCGCGGTTGATTATGTGTCTAAATGGGTTGAGGCCATTGATCTACCCAAAATGAAGCGATAAGCGTGGTGGCGTTCTTGAAGAAGAATATTTTCACATGATTTGTACTCTGCGGGCTATCATAAGCGATGGGAGGTCGCATTTTTTGCAACAAGGATTTTGATATTTTACTTAGCAAGTATGGTGTTACTCATAAAGTTACGACTCCCTATCATCCACAAGCTAGCGTTCAAGTGGAAGTCTCCAAACGGGAGATAAAGAGTATCTTGTCCAAAACAATGAATGCTAACTGGACGGATAGGTCAAAGAAGCTTGATGATGCATTATGGGCTTATCAGACTGCTTTCAAAACTCCTATCGGAATGTCTCTATACTGGTTGGTGTTTGGAAAATCTTTTCTTCTTCTAGTGGAACTTGATCACAAGCCATACAAGCTTTAAAGAAATTAAATCTTGATAGGGATGCAACTGCTAACTTGCAGGTTGCACATTTGAATGAATTGGATGAGTTTCAGTACCATGCATGTGCAAGTTCGTCCTTGTACAAAAAGAATATGAAGTACCTCAATGACAAATACATTTCAAACAAGGAGTTCAAGGTGGGCGATCTTGTTTTGTTGTTCAACTCAGGGTTGAAGATGTTTCCCAGAAAGCTGAAATCTAAATAGAGTGGTCCCTTTGAAATTATGGGTGTGACACTTTTTGGTGCGATACACTTGAAGAACAAAAACAATGAGGTATTCTGAGTCAATGGTCACCGGGTGAAGCACTATTTGGGAAAGGTTGATGATGGCCATGTGGTGGCAGTGATTCATTTCAAATGATGGTAATTTGCGTCATGTCGCGACGTTAAATCAGGCGCTTCTTGGGAAGCAACACATGTTTCTTTTTCTTTTCTTTTCTTTTCTTTTCTTTTCTTCTTTTTGTAGTTAGGTGCTATTTTTGTGCTAACTGGATTTGAAGTGTGTTGCAGGGATGAGTGTACTTTGCAGGAATTCTGTCTAGAAAATTGGCTAAGTGTGGAAAGAACTGCAAACCAAAATTGTATTGTAGCATAATTTTGGTTGCTACAACAAAAGGTACTCTGCGATCGCAAAATTTGCATTGCGGACCGCACAATTTGAAGGTGGAAATTGTCAACTCTCTGAAGTTGGTCCGTAAGAGAAATGGCTGATTTTTGGCCGCAACACGAATTCTGCGGTCTGCAACAAAACTTGCGGTCGCACAACAAATTATGCGGACCGCAAAACAAAGGGGCATCCAAGGCCCCCAAGTAAAAGAGTGCGGACCGCAATAGGAATTTTGTGGAAGCACTCACCGTCCTTTCACTTGTTAGACACCCTTCACTATAAAGAGAAGAGTTTGGGCGATGTTACCTTTTTCCCTCTCTGAATTCACACAATGCACAATTTGAAAATTCTTGTTTAATTAGCTGCTCACAAGCCTAACAACTGCCGATCACTTATCTCTTGCACAAATTCATATTGGGTATGCATCATCATCTTGATTAACGTTTTTTAATTTTTAGATTTTAGTGAAATTTTGGACCATTTGTCTGATTGAATCAATTTGAACGACCATGTGGGGTAAATATGTAGTGGGTATACTGCTAAATTCTCTAAGGGGAATGGGTGAATTCATTATCATGCTCATATGTTATTTCCATGTCAAAATTGTGCAAAGAGTTGAAGCCCTAGGTAAAAAACGACCGTCTGTTCGTAAATTTTGGAATCTGCAGCCGCATAAGAAATTATGCGGTCTGCAGAATTAAAGTTCTAGGGCAATATAGTAAAGCCTGGTTCTGCAGCCGCAAGGAAAAATGTGTGAACCGCAGAAATCTTATTGCGGCCATAGAACAACCTAGTCTCTGTGATCTGAGAGTTTTCACTTTGATGACTCTCAAGTGCGGCCGCAAAGCAAATTGTGCGGACCACAGAAAACTGATTGTGGCCACAAAACCGCCAATTCTCTATCATCAAAGAGTTGGCATTTCGGTGATGTCTGGATTGTGGTCGCAAAGATAAATGTGCTGACCGTAATCCATTTTTGTGGATGCAATGATAAGTTATGCGGTCGCAATGCCCATTCTGCAGGTCACAATTTCCTTCTTTGCAAGCATGATTCTATTGTGCTTTTAACCGTAATTTCTAGTGTGTCCTTGCATTCATTCTGTGTCTGAACTTAATTGTAACTAATAATCGCTTTTGCTTGGTACAGAACATGGTTCGATCTAGAGGACGAGGCTACATTTCAAAAGTAAGGGGTGACTCTTCTCGGGGACGAGGGAAGAGACCCTTTCCTATTACTCAACAGCCTGACAGTAGAAAGAAAACAACAATAGACAGAGGGAAAGGTTCAGACCTCTCAAAGACAAGATCATATATCATGTATAGGAATGTCTCCTAGGGCAACTCAATCTTATTTCATGAGTGGCCGACCGTCTAATCAAGGCCACCAGGGAGATATTAGCTCAGGGATGAGCCATCATCATCACATAGTACCTCCGAGGGGTCGGAGAGTTCCACTCAGGCTTTTGAGCCCTCTACCACACCTGTCCCCCGGGCACCAGAGACTTCAGTTCAGGACATCCCAGATGATGGCCGAGGGGAGATGCTAGATTTTTCGACCTTGAGCGCTCGAAGAAAAAAGAGTTGTGGGAAGAATTATTCATTAGGTTGGCTGCCTTCCCCAGATTCTGTGAGTGGTGGCCAGTGAGATCGCTCACTCTTGAGCGACATTTCCAATTGAAAGTCTAGAAAATTACAACCCTGCAGTCTTGAGGCAGTTCCGAGAACGGAAGGGGTGGATGTGATTCACCGAGAGCGTAGTGGATGCGAAGGAATACCTTGTCCAGGATTTCTACGCCAATATGGCACATATCAAAAAAGGGACGAAGCTAACTAAAGTGAGAAACCTGAAAGTGCGTTTTGACCAGCACATATTGAACACCTATTTGGGGTTTGATGATGTCCAGCCCACACAGTATCTAGAGAAGTTTGCACTGGGGGATGCAGCTCACCCATGGCTAGCTGAGATACTAGCAGCTCTTGGGCCACCACCACCATGGATTACAACAGGCGTATGTATTCACAAAAACACTCTAAGTTCAAGGCAAAGAGTGACAGACCTTTGTATGCAACCGACTAGACCCGTTTCAGAATGAAACATACCTTCCTATCCCACAGGCAGTTCTAGTTGCCTCCATCATAGACGGGTACCTAATTAATGTGGGTTCCGTGATGTCGACCAACATATCTGTGGTCACCAGGCAAGCTGATACCTCCTACCCGAATCCCAACACCATTACTGAGTATCTTACGGATGTGAGGGTGGAGCCGAGAGATTTTGATACAAAGGTGCGGGCGAAGAAGCCCTTCTCATGGTACTCATTGATGAATGGACACAACCCTAAGAGAAAGGGTCAGTCATCTACCACCATAGGCCAGTCTGCTGGGAAATTGCTGGTAGCTGCAGAGACAGTTGACATGCCATCCACTTCAGCCGAGCATTCAGCCACTGCAGCAGCTATGCCTCTACCTCCAGCCTCAGTGCCTTCAGCTGCCCCTATCACAGGTTCCACCTCAGGTTTGAAGCTGGTGTTGATAGCTACGGCAAAGCTGTCTGAAATATCCAGTAATGTTGCAGCACAGTCCTCCCTTCTGGTACCCCAGATTCCCCCAATGGTTGAAGAAACTCTAAAGAAGCTCTTGCAGAACCAGAACACAATCATGGCCACTTTGGTGCAGCATGATTCAGTGATAGAACAGTTGGGCAAGGAAGTGAAGAAGATGTGGAAGTCCCAAACCTCCAAGAATTTAGTGGACAAGCTCCGGAGACATGTTACCAAGCTTGTAGTAGCCGGAGACATTCCCTTTGACATGTTAATTGACCCGCATCATCCAGGCCCAGATCCCACAGCACATACAGCACCAGCTAGCCAGTTTGAGGAGCCATACCTTGCTGCTGACACTGCCGAGGCAGTACGTCAGATGTACACCAACCCAGTCACTCTCGGAGTTGAGGATGATGAGATCCAATTGGATAAGACTGAGGTCGGTGACACTGATGTTGATACAGAGATGGCCAAGGAGCCATAAGGAGTTTTCTTCACTCTTACCCTTCCTTTACTCTTATTTTGTTAAGCATTGGGGATAATACTTATTTTATTTCGGGGGGGGGGGGGGGAGGATGGAGTTTATTTGATCTATTTTGATAATTCTAAGACAATTGGTTTGTAATAACTGACAGTATTTTCTTATTTTTCCTTATTTTGTATATATTCTTTATTTTCTTCTCTCATTATGTATATATCTTCTCTCATTATGTCTATTGTATTGCTTTCGATAGTTTTTTCTTGTAGTTTCTTTATGTTTTTTCTTACTAGTTAGTTTTTAATTTAGTAGCTTCTTTCCTATTTAGTAACTTCTTTTTTGAATTAGTACCTTCTTCTTGATTTAGTAGCTTCTTTTTATGTTTTAGTATATCATAAGCCTTTGGTTTTCTTAATGTCACGGTTCTTTCCAAAGATAGTTTTTGTGTGAACCTGGTGACTCTTCCCAACGATGGATGGCGTGACAACCTTCTTAAGGGATTGAGTCTATTTTTGGTTTTTAGGTAATAATAGTAGTAGTAATGATTAAAAAGACCTAATTAAGTCATGCTCGAAGAGTCAAAGATGCTTCACTTGGTACCAACACACTTAACTACGTGCTTATGGTTAAAAACAAGGTTTTTGGAAAGAAATAGCTCTAGTTAGTGACTTTGTGACTCTTGTGTTAACTTAGGGAATCATCGAGTGGTTTAATCGAACCATAGTGATTTTCAATCTTGAATGTGGTCGTTGTGGACCCTCGACTCTATCCTCTTTAACAATCTAGTTGCGTCAAGGGTGAGATTTTTTGTTGCAAGTCCAACTACCCATGCGAATGGTCTAGAACTTTCCCCGAATGTGTTTCAAGGCGAAATCTTAAGTTTTGCTTGGCTTGAGAAGTGATTGTAGGCTTTCCTTGACCCGTTTGAATTTTCCATTTCCTACCAATGTTGTTATCCCTAGTCAACCCATTTGAGCCTTGAGCCATTCTTAGTTGATAACCATGTTACAAGCCTTTACCTATTTTGTCGTGAATCTCTCTTGGCACCCGAGCTTTCCTTAATACTCTTGTGAAATAATTGGATAAAAATGTAAGTTTAGGGGAGATATGAGAAACTTAAAAGAGACATCAAGGCACAAATACAGAAAATAAATGATGAGAAAGAAAGGCAAGAAAAGGAAAGAACAAAAAGAAAAATGCAAAAGAAAGTGAATAAGTGAAGGAGCTTAAGGGATTCAAAGAAAAGTAATGATACAAAGTATGGAGAAATCAAAGAGGGAGAAAATGAATGCCATGATGAAGAAAAAGTGATATTAAGTCTCTCTAGTTTCCCAAGGAAAAAAAACGTGCGTCAAAGAGTCGGAAAATAATGAGCCAAGAACAAAAAAATGGAATACTTAAGGAAAGATGAACCCGCTCTACCATAGTATATCCAACATTAGTCAAAAAGCCTTCATTACATCCCGAAAAAGCCCTACATGATTTCAAGTTGAGTGAGCTTACATTAGTGGCAATCTACATGAGGGGCAAGCCTATGGTACTTAAAGCCATACTTGCGACATTCTGTTGAGAGAGATGAGTGAACATTCCGCAAATCTTTGGATTAAGTGCTTAAATTATTAAGTGAGATAGGAAACGGAGAGTAGAGGAGGAGGAGTTTGGGATCAACAATGACCTACATAAAAGAGCGAGCTTCCTTGATAAATAAAGTCAACTCTTGATGCGCAAGTGTCACATTAGAACTATATGTACATAAACGTTTAACTTGTTGCCTTGTTGATAATACATGAGTAGTGTGGGTAATTTGGTCCCAATTGATGTGTAAATAACTCACCTTTGATTGGATGGAATAGCCCTTAACTTGTGGAGGTGGGAACTATTTTATTTGCTTGAGGACAAGCAAAAACATAAGTTTGGGGGAATTGATAAGTGGGGATTTTGACGACTTATTAGCTTCTTTTAGCTTTTGTTTTAGTCTAAAAGCATTTAATTTTGTTCTCGAAACTAATGAAATGTGCAAAATTATAGGAATGTTGGAAGTTGGATTCCCAAGATGAAATCCAACTCAAAAAGAAGTAATTAAAACACAAGGCAACAAAAGACACAAGAGCTTGCAAAGTGCGGACTGCAGAATTAGTTCTGCGGCCGCAAACAATGAAGAAAATCCCAACAGTGTTCTTAGAAAATTGCGGATCGCACAGGAATTGTGCAGCCGCAAATGAAGAATTGGAGATCAACTTCAGAGGGTGTGCAATATTACAAAGTCCAATTCCCTCAATATTGCGGACCGCTCAAGAGTTGTGCGGCTGCAGAAGAAGTGCCTTGCGACAGCAGAAGTAAAGAAGCAGACCGTAGAAGACCAGATTGCAGCCGCAGTGATAAATATGCGGACCGCAAATATATATTCCCTCGTGGACACAGTAGAGAATTGTGCGGCCGCAGAATCCCAACTCCTGCAAGATAAAGACTTCTGCATGTGCGGCCGTAGAACCTCCCGAAGGGCATTTTTGTTCGAAATTTCCAGCCTTGTATAAATAAACGAGCTTCACAAAATTAGGTCAACTTTGGACATCTGCAAATCATGTATCCGTTTTTCTTTGCTTATTTTAGTAGTTTTCTATGTTTTGCGGTATTTTAACATATATTTTAACACTTTGATTTTACAAGATGAGTTTAATTAGCATTTCTTCTTCTATTTATTCAATTTCAAGCATGTAGCTAGATTTTTACTAGGGTCGTGATCCAACCCTAGTGTGTAAACCTCATGGGTATTTAATTTAGTGCTTGTTTATTATTAGGTGTTTATTATTTAGCCTTGTTCATGCTTTAATTTGTGGAATTAATGGTTGCAAACAATAGTTCATGCATATTTGACTTAGTCTCTACTAGAGAAAGAGAGACTTAGTATGGGAAAACTTGGCTAACAAGAAATTGGGTCAATAGAGAGATTGATCAACCCAATTAAAGGGTTCGATCTAAAGATAGTAATAACCTGACTTGAGCTTTTATCAACCGTTTTGTGCAATATCCATTTGGACTTGAGAAATCCAAATTGGAAAAATCACTCTCTGAAAATTGATCTCGTCCAATTCACACCTCAAATCATGGATATGAAACGGTCGATTGGAATAATGGTAACCCAACAAAGAGTCGGGATCGAATCCACAGAGAGCTATATATAGGAGTTAGGAGTATATGTTGTAGTACGTGAGTTTGAACTACCTTAATTTACACTTCCACAAATTGGCTTTGTTTCTATGTCTATTTTAAACTAAGATTGTAAAGTTAAGAAATAAAACTAAGAAATCGTTTTTGTTGTTTTTCAAGTTTGTAAAAAGCCTAGGGCTATGACCATCACCTAGGTATTTTCCTAATGGGATATAAACCTTAATGCTTGTTTTGTTGATCGGTGTGTATTATAGCTATCAACTATCAATTACCCGCTCAATACCTCTCGGTCAGAGAGTGATTTTGCCCAATTTGGCGTTCTCAAGTCCAAATGGGTATTGCACAAAACGGTTGATAAAAGCTCAAGTCGGGTTATTATTATCTCTAGGTTGAACCCTTTAATTGGGTTGATCAATCTCTTGATTGACCCAATTTCTTGTTAGCCAAGTTATCCTAGACAAAATCTCTCTTTCTCAAGTAGAGACTAAGTCAAATAGGTATGAACTAATATTTGCAATCATTAGTTCCACAAATTAAAGCATGAACAAGGATAAATAGTAAACACTCGATTATAAACAAGCACTAAATTAGATACTCATGAGATTTACACACTAGGAATTGGTTACGATCCTAGTAAAAATCTATCTACCCATGCTTGAAATTGAAGAAATAGAAGAAGAAATGCTAATTAAACTCATCTTGTAAAATCAAAGTGTTAAAATCTATGTTAAAATACCACAAAATATAGAAAACTACTAAAAGAAGCAAAGAAAAACGACTATAGGAGTTGCTAATGTCCAAAGTTGACCTAATTTTATGAAACTCGCCTATTTATACAAGGCTGGAAATTTCTGACAAAAATGTCCTTCGGGAGGTTCTGTCGCCGCACAATTCCATGTGCGGTCCACAGAAGTCCTTATCTTGAAGCAGTTGGGATTCTGCGGCACCACAATCCTCTACTGCGGTTGCGAGGCAATTTATTTGCGGTAGATTTCTCATTGCGGCCGCAATCTGGTCTTCTGTGGTCCGCATCTTTATTTTTGCGGCTTCAAGGCACTTCTTATGCGACCCCACAATTCTTGTGCGGTCCGCAATCTTGAGGGGCTTGGATTTGTAATATTTCACGCCCTTTGAAGTTGACCTCCAATTCTTCATTAGCGGCCGCACAATTCCTGTGCGATATGCAGTTTGCTATGAACACTGTTGGGATTTTCTTTATTGTTTGCGGCCGTAGAACTAATTATGTGGTCTGGACTTTGCAAGCTCTTGTGCCTTTTGTTGCCTTGTGTTTTGATTACTCCTTTTTTAGTCGTAATTCATCTTAGGAGTCCAACTTCCAACATTCCTGCAATTTTACAGATTTCATCAGTTTCGGGAACACAATTAAACGCTTTTAGACTAAAACAAAAGCAAAAAGGCGCTAATAAGTAGTCAAAATCCCCACTTATCGGTACAACACGTGCTTTCAGACCTAAATTAAAAAGGAATTAAGTTCGTACCTTAGCAGTAGTACTGCTTTAAGTATGCCACGTTCCAGTTGTTTTGTAGTTGTACACCATTTCTCGATTCAAGTTTATACGAGCCTTTACTGGTTATTCCGATGACTCGATACAGTCATTTCCAATACGGGACCAGTTTCCCTTCGTTTAGGTTATTGGTGTGTGGTGTTACCTTCCTCAATACCAAATCCTCGACTTGAAAATGTGAGGTTACTTCTTTGGTTTTAGTATCTCCCTACTCTTTGCTTTTGGGCAGCCAACCGGACCTTGGCGGCCTCTCGCCTTTCGTCCAATAATTCTAGACTCGTTTCCCCTACCTTGACTGGTATTAAGTCTTCTGCTCCGTAGACCAAAGAGAACGCGTCCGCTCCGGTACTCGTCTTCGAAGTCGTATGGTATGCCCGGCCACTTCGCGCAAGATTTTCTTCCAATTTCCTTTCGAACCGGTCAACCAATTTTTCATGTTTTGGAATATAGTTTTGTTTTGTTGATTCCTCTTACCTATTCCCACTAGGGTGTTAAGGCGTTGATAATATTTTCTTGATTTTGTGATCTTCGAAAAACTTATTTACCTTGCTGCCGACGAATTACTTTCATTTTCGTAAACGATCTCGACTGGTATCCCAAATGGACATATTATGTGTTCCCAGATTAAGTCGATGACCTCTTTGTCTCGGAATTTCTCGAATGCCTGAGCCTCAACACATATGGAAAAATAATCGGTCAGGAATGGTATGAATTAAACTTTACCAGGTGCCCATGGCAGGGGACCGACGATGTCCACTCCCCACTTCATAAATGGCCATGGTGACAGGACCGGGTGGAGCATCTCTCCGGGTTGATTAATCATCGGGGCATGTCTTTGGCACTCATCGTATTTTCGAACGAAGTCTTTCGTATCCTTCTCCATTTCATTCCAGTAGTAGACGACTCTGATTAGCTTCCTAAGTAATTATTCTTCCCCCTAATAGCTCCCGCAATTTCCCTCATGAATTTCTCTCATGGCGTATTCGGTCTCTCCCGGTCCATCTTGCTAGTGACCGAATAAGGATCTCCTGAACAATGCCCCTTCGACAAAGCTAAATCTGGCAACCTTGGTGCGTAGGGCTCTCGATTCCTTGGGATTCGAAGGCAATTTTTCCGTCTTCAGGAAGTCTATGTATTTGTTTTTCCAATCCCATGTCAAACTTGTCGAGTTTACTTGTCGGGCCCCCTTTTTCCCTGAGTGCTCCTTTCGGGGCCCGGTTGAAAGGGGTTTATGACATTGGTTGAGACAACTCATTCCTTTTGGGAAAGGGATTTGCATATTTTGAAGAGTCGCCACCTAACAGTTTTAACGGTGTGTTAGGGCACCTCAGGGGTTCAATTATAACTATATTACTAACCAGAGATTGGGTAAGGGCTTGAAATTATCCTAAGGGGAAGGTGTTGGGCACCCCTCAGGATCCACAAGTGTTGTTCCCGGCCAAATGGTTTCTGTGAATTTGTACAATTAGCAAATAACAAGTAAGGGGGGGCTCAAGTAAGAGGGGATTTAAGTCTTAAGCATGCAGATGTTTGAAAACAGTAAAGAAGATTAGCTTTTGAAAGGATTACAATCTAAGCATATAAAAGGTATCCTAGGTTTATAATAATATGGATCACATAAATGCAATACCCGGTAATCAATCCTCGGAGAGGGGATACACGTGGTATTAGCGCACCGGTCATCATATCCATATTCTACCCTTTCCAACCACGTGAAAGCAACTAAATCGAGTGTTGGTCTCGACCTCTATTCCATGCTATTACCCGTGCCTTTCTATCAGTCCTGGAGGAAATTAGGACTCCTATACTAAAGGAGGTGCTAGGCAAACCCTCAGGTTTTAAAGGTGAAAATGCTAAGGCGGCATATAATGAACAAGCAGAACTGCAGATAAAGGGTAGCACATAAACAGGAAAGGGCTCAAAGACCTCCGCAAACAGTGCACATAAACAGTATGTCTCATACATAATTAAGGTTCAGATCCTATGCATATGATAATAGCAAAGACAGATTTATTGCATAACTCAGAGAGGAAGTCTTAATCAGGCTTGCCTACTGGTTTTAAGCATGCTAACAGTTGAACACTAATCACAAAGGACAATTCTGGTTTTATTTTTAAGTTGATTACCTAAGGCTTGCCTAGGTGTAGGATAACATACAGTAGTTATTCAGATTTGTTAATGACTCTAGGTTGTTTATAGCTAATAAAATGCAATTCTAGGTGTTGAAGATGTGCAAGGACTAATTACCAGTTGTTTAGAATGGGGACCGTTTTAGATATCTGTATTTAGACTAAGTGCAGTTAAATGAGTACGATCCTATAGCATGATGTCTAATGCATCATGATGCATAATAGCCTAAACAGGATCTCTAAGTGCACATAAAACCACAACATTATGCACCGTTTCAGGAATAGCAAGAATACAACTTGTTAATGTTATCCTAGGGACATGATTTCTAAGTGCGCATAGCAATATGAAACATGATTGCAGAAGATACCAATTATTAATGTTATTTACCCTATCACAAATTTTTCTAAGTGATGAATGACAGTACTAAAATAAGATGTTGAAACAGTGTACATGAGACCTAAAGAGCAGGATTTTTAATGCATAGATGTGAACCTACACATGATTTCTATTGCGCAGATAAGAAATAAACCTTAAAACATGGTACCTACCCTTGTAATAACTAAGCATGCGCAGTTACCCCTCCCATTTCACTATCCATACCCCATGAGTCATTTACAGATTATTACAAGCCAGGAATTAAGAATTGCATAAACAAAGTAGAAAATAAGAAGTTATTCTATAGGGATCCTTCACTCAGGCCCAAATCCTCCAAACCTTATGCCATATGGTATTCATAGCCTTTTCATAGTCCGAGTGTGTCAAAGTTCCCTAAGGACCTCAAGGGTTCTCGGGCAATGCTCATCACCAGATCTCATAGCCTAGATAGAGCATATGCAGTGTGGAAGTACCAGCCTCAATGTGTCAGAGTTCAGAAGGAACTCAAGTTCCCAAAGCAGTGCTCACACTGAGGAGGCAGAACTTAAAGGTCTAGGAATCAAGTGAAGTGCAAAGGATGAGTTTTGAAAAGGTTTTGGAAGAGATTTAGTTAAAACATTTCATAAACCAGAGAATCTGTTTGGTAAAACATATTTTGAAAAGAGAGTATAGTAATAAGCAAAAGTCTAAACAGAGCATCAAAAAATGAGTTCGTACATAGCCAAAGCACACAGAACCAAGGCAAGTTCAGCCACGACAATCAAGGACACTAGGGGTGGGGACACATAGAACATTTAGCTGCAAACACAATAATCCAGCAAAGACATAGGACTGGTTTAAACATGCTCGAAAAACTGCTGATACAGGCATAGTCACAAAACCAGACATGAAGAACCACATAGAGGGGTGATAGGGATTTGGGGTAAATATACAACAAAGAGGAAACAGTTGGTAGGTCATGCTCAGAAACACACATAAAAGGGGGTATACTAGTTCAAAGGAAAGGGAAGACATAATAGCATGCTAGTGATGTATTTTAATTACAGGTTTCGCAAAAGAACCACAAATAGAAGCAAACCAGAAACAATAAGAACTGAAACAAATAGAGAATCATATTGTTGTTGGAGCTTTGAATTTAAACTAGGACATACCAGTGAAGAGGAGAGCAAGCAGAATGAAAAGAGCAAGAGAGAGAGAGCACAATGGTTAGCCTTGGCTTGCAGCCGACTAATAATTAGACAGTAGCAAATAGCACAAGAGATAGAGAGCATAGATTCTTTTAGTGTAAGAGATAGTTTTTGAACCCCAGTGTTCGTATCTTTGTTAATAAGAGAGTAGGGTACTTATAGTTTTTGAAACCAATAGTGAATAAGGCAGGAAATCAAAGTAAATCAGTAATTAGGGACTGAGCATCAATCAGTACACAATCAGTATTGGTATCCCTTAATTGAAGGGATTGAGTTCAAACCGCATTATCAGACAATGAATAAGGAAAGGTACCATATGTAGCTTAGAGGAATATTCAAAATAGTGTGAAATTAGCATAAGTGTCCCTTAATTGAAGGGATTGAGTTCAAACGGCTAGCAGGCAAATAGCAAATAAGGAAAGTTCCCAAATGTGACATGCATATGACATATAAGGAAAAAATTTCAAATCAGTACAAGTATACAATAGAGGCTAGGTTTACAGACTCTAATTAAGGGAATGGGAATCAATTAACGGCAAATAAATCATGTAACAAGGTAAAAATGGACTAAGGTCGGAAATTAATCAGTATGGTCTCAAATCACAAGGAATCAGGGATTCAAAAAAAAAGATAGCACTGATTTATCACAATATTATAAGAATAAGCACAATAACATATAATAGACAAAAATCAGAACCTCAAGAAGACTGGTAAGGTAAAATCATCCAAAGGTTAGGGACTCATATAGAACACAGTACGAATCGACAGAGCAAACATGATATAGGCAAAAGAAGTGAATAGTCAGGAACCCTAATCGGTAAAACTGGGGTAAAACCACAAAATCATGGAATTTTCAGGAGAAAACAGTAAACATAATAGAACATATCATCAGAAACAACTCAGAACCTTTTGATTAGAACTAAGAAAAATTAGGGTTTTCAACAGAATAACTCGAATAGAGGAGAAGTCTTAAGCAAACGTTTTAAACATAGAGACTCGTAGATTAA
This sequence comes from Nicotiana knightiana, assembly GCA_005239525.1. Taxonomy (NCBI): domain Eukaryota; kingdom Viridiplantae; phylum Streptophyta; class Magnoliopsida; order Solanales; family Solanaceae; genus Nicotiana; species Nicotiana knightiana. The sequence continues at coordinate 5,179 of ML430093.1, read as the reverse complement.
TACAGAAAATCAGGAGAAAAAGCATTTTTGAAAAGGGGTTTAAGAACCCTAGTTTGAAGATGAAAAGCCATTTTGGAAAAATCGGAAAACCTTTAAGAAGTATAGTATAGTAACTCAGGATACACCCAGATCTACCATAGATCTAAAGAATCGGGAGAGTTTTAATAATTTAGGGTTTCAAAGAGAAACCAGAGATATAAGAAGAACCTCAAACGTCGCTGGTTTAACCCCCAAAGGTCACAGACCTTATTTGAACAGTTGGAGGTGGCCGGAGATGGCCGGAGGATGATGAGCATAGTCCCAGGAGGTAGGATGATCAACCCAGGTCTCTTGAACACCTTAGAGATGGAAAACACCAGTGTGAGGGAACCACACGAGGTAGGAGGATGGTGAGAGCTTCATGGTCTCCGGCGAATAGACGGTCGAAGAAGGCGAATAGATTCATCGGAGCCCAAAGAGACAGAAAGTCTCTAGAAGAGACTTAGAGAGATAGAGAGAGAGTTAGAGAGATTAGGGACCGGTGAGAATGAGAGGGGCCAGGGGTTAGTTTGGTTTAATTATGGAAACAATAATCTGGGCTGTTGATCTAATTTGATCAACGGGTCAGATTGGTTTGGGGTTGGACCGGGTAGATTTAGGTTTGGGCTTGGGTATTGGGTTATGTAATTGAGCTGGTTTCAATTGGGTTAGGGTTAAATTAAATTAGGCTAGAATTTAAATAAAAATGGCTAATTGTTAAATACCCAACTAAAATTAATTAAAATAATTTATAAAATAGCTGATAATTATAAAGATGAAATTGATGCTTAGTAAATTAAATTAAAATGATTAATTAGTATTTTAAAAATATAAATGACTAATTACTGGGAAAAAAAGCATAAAACACATGATTAAGCTATAATTGCAAAGTTATTGCAACTACGGCCAAGGAGTGCCAATTTGGATAATTGTGAAGTAATTTCATCTTAATATGACCAAAAATAATACATTAATTCAAGAAAATTTTTTGAAATCATTTTTAATGTAATTTTTTAATTGATTATTAGAAATAAAATACTGGATAAATTAACAAAAATATGGGAAAATTATAGAAAAATACCAATTGATATGAAAGCCTGATTTTGAAGCTGTAAAGGCAAATTAAAAAATAATTTGAGAAACATTGGATATCAACAGCTTCCCCTCTTTACCCGGGAAGGATGAAAGAGTTGTCGGGTAAAGATATGATGGCCAATTTTGACCGAGCGAAGCGATTTGATGAGGTTTAGGCCGTACCCTGGTTTCTGAGTTTCCTACATATCCCTGGTTTTACAGGAATCAGGTCGTATGTAGTTCAGGAGTCATCGGTGAAGCATACAGATGGAGTTTTTTACAAGAACAGTCGCAACATATAGGACTGATTGAATGAACGTCTTACGAGGTAATTAGGAGAACTGGAGCGGGATCGCTCCTGCCGGGACAGTTGCTGCTTGCCGGGTTACCTGAAAATGAGTAATACAAGCATATCGTGCGTACTTTAAACATGATGCAAATTACTGTTGGACTATGAATGATGTCTTTGGACAGTTAAGGATAACGTCTTTAGACCATGATGTCCTGGGCCATGAATTGCTTGATGCAGGATTCGCAGGCCATGAAATTATGTTCTCGGACCATGAAGATGGTGCCTCCAAACCATGATGCCTTTGAATAATGATATGCAAACTGATAAAAGAGATCCCCGAGCCATGACATGGTGTTCTCGGGCCATGAAGATGGTGCCTTCGAACGATGACACCTTTGGATAAGTTGGCGATATTTCAGCCCATGAAGATGCAATAGTATGATGCTGACAAGATAGAGATTAGTCTTGCGAATTAAAGGGTAGAGCTTAGCCCAAAAGGAAACCGCAGTAAGTAATTCTAGAGGCATTGGTTGCTTTTGAGAAGTAAATGGGAGGCAGCGTTTAGCCTCGGAAGGCAGAATGGTAGCCTTATGCAATATGCGAATGCAGATGGAGGTAGCGTTTAACCTCAGAAGGCAAAGTGGTAGCCTCATGCAAGATGCGAATGCAGATGGAGGTAGCGTTTAACCTCGGAAGGCAGAAAGGTAGCCTTATGCAAGATGAAAATGCAGATGGAGGTGGCGTTTAACCTCGGAAGGCAGAAAGGTAGCCTTATGCAAGATGCGAATGCAAATGGAGGTAGCATTTAACCTCGGAAGGCAGAAAGGTAGCCTTATGCAATATGTGAACACAGATGGAGGTAGCGTTTAACCTCGGAAGGCAGAATGGTAGTCTTATGCAAGATTAAGGAAGGACAATAGAAATTCTTAGCTGGTGTTAAATTGCGGTAGAGCATTGTGGTAATGAAGCATCGTTTGTGCTGATAATAAATGTTGGCATGTGCGACGAGTTTGAGGAACGATGTCTGTCCTTTGAGCGGATAATATGTTTTGGGGCTTTTGTAATTTTGTGCATGCATCCAAAGAAAGATCGTGAGTTTTGTAAAGAGGGAAGGTTAGTTTGCATTCCCGCTGGCTCTGCTTGGCTCGTTTGCTTGATCATGATGATACTGTATGTATCATTGGGGTAGCGTTCACTAAAGAAGATGCTTCAGAAAAAATAAATATGCATGATTTTGTAAAAGTATAATATATAATCTAAAATAATTTTAGATGAACCGACGACATGACACGGCTCGAGCCATTGCAACCTCTCCTGCTGCGGAATTTTGAGGGTCCTTCTCAAAATTCTGCCCCAGTTTGCTGGGTGGATGCCTCTGACTGCTGCTCGTGCGGCGATTGGCTGAACTTGCTTCAGAATTTTTAGGGTCCTCAAAATTCTGCCCCAGTTTCCAATTGCGGGGAAAATAGATTTTTATTGAATTGTGACTGAACCCATAGGGCTGCCTACGTATCCCCTCTTAAACGGGAATCAGGTCAGGCGTAGTTCAATTTACATCACTGAGAAAGCATAAAGATTACACATTGTGGCGCTTGACTGTATCTGAATTGATCGGTTTCGGCCAAACTTCTCCGTCCATTTCTGCAAGTATGAGTGCTCCTCCTGTCAGCACTCTATGAACTATGTCCGGACCTTGCCAGTTGGGAGAGAACTTCCCCTTGGCTTCATCTTGATGTGGAAAGATTTTCTTTAACACCAGCTGCCCTGGTAGGAATCGTCTCGGCTTGACTTTCTTGTTGAAGGCCCTGGCCATTCTGTTCTGATATAGTTGACCATGACATACTGCATTCATTCTCTTCTTGTCTATGAGGGCTAGTTTCTCATAACGGCTCTTTACCCACTCTGCATCGCTGAGCTCAGCTTCCTGTATAATTCTTAGAGATAGAATCTCCACTTCTGCAGGAATAACAGCCTTTGTACCATAAACTAGCATATAGGGAGTTTTCCATGTTGATGTGCGGACAGTGGTGAGGTATCCCAATAAAGCGAATGATAACTTTTCATGCCACTGGTTGTGCCTTTCTATCACTTCCTTAGTATCTTCTTGATGTTTTTGTTAGCGGCCTCTACGGCTCCATTCATCTGAGGTCTGTATGCTGTGGAATTTTTGTGTTTGATCTTGAGAGTTTCACATATAGCTTTCGTCAAGTCACTATTGAGATTAGAACCATTGTCGGTGATGATTGACTCGGGAACTCCGAACCGACAAACAATGCGGTCGCGGACAAAGTCGGCCACGACTTTCTTAGTAACTGCTTTGTAGGAGGCCGCTTCGACCCATTTAGTGAAGTAGTCAATGGCGACCAGAATGAACCTGTGGCCATTGTGAACAACTAATTTTTGACCACACTCAAATGTTATACTATTTTAGTGTAAATATTCCTTTTAGGCCTAATATTAATGTTTTAAGCTTTTATCTTACACTTAGTAGATTTTATTTAATTAAAATAAATAAATAAATAATAATAATACTCACATTCTTAAAGTGTGAATATATATATGGAGTATCTTTTAATTAGAATTTTAATAAGTAAACTATTATATATATTTTTTTGCATAATTTAAACTATAGTGTAAATATTGAGTTTTCTATTTTTATAGTTTCCTTTAAGTTTAAAAGTAACGTTATATATATATATATATATATATGTGTGTGTGTGTGTGATTTGCCATTTTTTATCTAAGAATTAGAAGAAAAAAAAGAAGTTAAAAAAAACGTAAAAAAAAAGAAAAAAGACGGCAGAAAAAAAAAAGAAACAAAAAAAAAACAATCTTAATCTTATAACAATCCTAATTATCTCAAATAATTCTTAAATCCCTTTTTCTTAGCCTCAAATCTCTCAACCCCACTCCAACTCCAACTCCAACTCCAACTCCAACTCCAACTCCAACTCCTCCATTCATCACACATATCTTATATATATGTATTGGGTATGTACAGAAAAAGAGGGGAAGAAAAAAAAAAGGAAGAAAACAGAAAAAGTAAGAAAAGAAAGGAAATAAAAAAGAGTAAGAAAAAGAAAAAGAGAGACAGACGGCAAAGAAAGAAGAAAAAAAAAAGAGAAAGAGAAGGAAACAGGCGGCAGAGAAAGAAAAACGAAAAAAAAAAAAAATTTGAAAGCAAAAGAAAAGAAAAGAAAAGAACGAGTTCGTGGATTTCGTTCGTGGTTTCGGGTTCGTAGTTTTAGAAGTTTTATAATTAGTAGATTAAGTCGCTTACTGAGTGAGATTTTCGCAAAAAGGTAACACTCAATCTCCTCGGTTAATTTAAAGTCATGTATAACCGATTGTATGATGTTTGTTTATTTAAATTCGATTATTCTTTCGCTTTCTTTTGTATTTTTAAATAGCGTCGATTTCTTCTTGTTATTTATATATGTATATATATGTTTGAGAATTTAAAGAATCATACTAATCTAAATTTTGTTCCTAACTTTTAATTTTTAGTTCTAATACATTCTTTTGTCATAATCCACGTGAAATTTTAGACTATAGATAGTTCATAAAATTGTTTAAAGGTTTTGTCAACAAAAATACTTTTTTTTTTATTTTGTGATTGTTTGCCATATTTCTTGATTTTAAGTGTTGTCCATGTTTAAATATTTATATCATTCGATTTTCTTGCTCAAATATATTTAAGACTATTAATTTTTAGTTTAATTAAATGAGAACGTGCGGGATGATTCAAAAGTCAGTTGAATACTATGATTCTAATTTTTATTTTTAGGTTTCACG
>ML430088.1:73947-117171 GCA_005239525.1 Nicotiana knightiana | reverse complement strand
TACATTTGAGGTGCATTAATGATAAAAATACACTTTTTATGTGCTTAATAGAGTTTATTTTATTTGTAGGTGAATTGGAGATGGAAACGGAGCTACAGAGATGCAAATACGTCGAAAAATACGCGAAAGGAGACACCCGGGTAATAGCCGAGCGACAGAGCCCTACAGCCTGATCCTACCTGGCGTTAGCCAGGCCTTAGGGCTGAAACTCCAGCCCTACTCTGGCGTTAGCTAGGCGTTAGGANAAAACACCATAGAAGTGACAAACATTGATTTCTACATCTAGTATTCATTACTTTGTATTTCCATTATGCAATTTCTTTTAGTTTTGATTCTCAATAACATGAATAGCTAAATTCTTTAGTCTAGGGGTTTGGTAGAACCCGTTGGGGATGAATTCATGGTGATATTAATATATTTTGGTTGATTAATCTCTTTTTATTTAACTACGTTCTTATTGTAGTTGATTGAAAGAGCCCTCGATTAACTCTTCCTATTTATTATGTATCTACTTGAGAGAGAGTGCATATTTAGGTAGTTGTTTGAACAACACCACTCCCGGAGTATAGACGAAAGTCATAACCGAGGGTTTAGAGGTTAGATTAGAGATAACGATACCTCGGGTGCAATCTAAAGTGAACTGTATTGCGATCTAGCTAGCGTAACTTGAGAGAGTGCATCTAGTAAATTATCATAATTACTTGAGAGAGATTTATGATAGTTAGAGCGTTCATGATTGATAGATATAGCCAATTAAACTATAAGAAATATCCAAGGAAGAATTCACCAACGGGGGAAACCATAACCGTAGACCCTTCTTTATCATCGTTTACATTATATTGTTAGTTAATTGCTAGTTAATTATTATTGTTAGTAGAATTAGTTAAACAACACAAATTGATATTCAAAAATCTTGAGAAACTTGATTAAACAACAGATTAGTATTTTATAGATTCAATTGATACGTAAATTCCTTGTGGGATCGACTCTGGGCGTAATACCCCGGATTATATTTGCAAGACATAGTTGAGTGGATTAATTGTTCACTGGAAAGTAATTTATGAAGAATATTGTGTGTGCATGTGACCGCTTTGCAATTTACATTCCGCGAGCGGAGTATTATTTCCTCCACTCTCATGGGAGCGGGCCGTACGCCACGGTGGATTAAAAGATACATTATGGTTCGGGGCCGTTCGACCCTCGGCAGTGCGCATATATGATTATTATTATTGCTCAGGCCAGCTGTCCTTATCCCGTATGCGCATGCTAAATTTTTAAATACTTCATGGATATTGACATGACAGATATTTTGGGGAAAATGAAGTAGTAATTATTTATTTACTTCCAGTTTTATTTGCATTGCAGTTACTTCAATGTTTACTATTTTATTATCCTCGTATGCATATTGTTGTTACAATATCTTATTAATTATATTGCTGGACCCTAGTGAGTGTCAAGTCGACCTCTCGTCACTACCTCTTCGAGGTTAGACTGGATACTCACTGCGTGCATATCTATTTATGTACTCATGCTACGCTTTTGTACTTAATTGTACAGGTTCTGAGGCTGGTGCATCTTGTTATCAGACCGGAGCTTGATTCTGAGTATAGATTGGACCTAACTTTACGGTGAGCTGCTTCTCCTGACGATCCTCGGCAACCCCATGAAGTTTCTTTTGTTATTCCTGTCTATTTCTTCCAGACAATGGGACAGTTATATTATATCTTTTGTATATTCTGTTAGTATGCCCGTAGGACTTGTGACACTAGTTTCTGGTACACACGTGGTAGATATTATGGTTTACGGGTCTGTATATATATTGGTTCACGCCTCCTTATGACTGTTTTTGGTTAAATTGGCTAATTATCCTTTTCAATTAATGTTTTGAGCTTTAAAACTTGGCACGTGTTGGAATGTTTAATCAAATATGTGAAAACCCTTAGTTATTTGGGTGTTGGCTTGCGTGACCTCGGTGTTGGGCTCCATCACGACCTATGTTAGGATTTAGGGTCGTGACAACATGGTATCAGAGCTCTAGGTTCACGTAGGTCTCACAAGTCACATGCAAACCTAGTAGAGTCTTGCGGATCGGTACGAAGACGTCTGTACTTATCTTCGGGAGGTTATAGGGTGTTAGGAAACTTTTCCTTATTATTATTGTATCGTGCAGTCGATGGTTTACTAAATTTCATTCTTCTATTCTCTCACAGATGGTGAGGACGCATGCATCCAATGTTCCAGACCTGAGAGGGGCCGCTACCCCCGTTGTCCGAGGTCGTGGCAGAGGCCGGTGGAGGAAACTGGCCCGAGGTAGGGGACGAGGGCGTCCTAGAGCTATTCCAGTTGCACCACCACCTGAGGATCCTACTATAGAGGAGCAGGGTGAGGTGCCCCCAGTAGATCCTACTCCAGTGGACTTTATGACGGCGCCAGGCTTCCAGGAGGTCATGGGCCGTATGATGCGGTTTATGGACACTATGTCCCATGCTGTTTTATTTCCAGCAGATGGAGCCTAGACTCCTACCGCCAAGGCCACAGGTCAGGCATCAGCATTACATCATACCCCGGGTACACTGCCCGTGGGTGGAGTTCAGTTTGTAGCAGCAGCACCTGAGCCCAAACCAACTGTGGACGACGATCTGCATAAGTTATTAGATAGATGGACTCGATTGCACTCTCCCGTATTTGGGGGTGAGCGAGGCGAGGATGCCCAGAATTTTGTTGACATGTGCAGGGATAGGCTGCACAATATGAGGATGTTAGATTCCCATGGAGTGGACTTCACTACCTTTCAGTTAGAGGGCAGAGTTCGCAGATGGTGGAAATCCTATATTCTCAGCAGGACAGCAGATTCTCCTCCTATCACTTGGGAGCAGTTCACTCAGCTATTCCTAGACAGATATATCCCACCCTCTGAGAGGGAAGAGCCGTGGTATCAGTTTGAGCAGCTGGAGCAGGGACAGATTACGAGGCTAGATTTTCAGAGCTGTCCCACCATGCACTCATGATATTACCCACTGATGTGGAGAGAGTACGGAGATTTGTAGCGGGGTTGCATCCAGGTATTAGGGCCAACATGGCCTGAGAGGTGGAGATGAGGACTCCTTATGAGCTCGTGGTGGAGATTGCTCGCAGGATCGAGGGTTATCGGTCAAGGAGCAGGGAGAAGGGGCAGCAGGATAAGAGGGCTAGATTCTCCAGAGATTTCAGAAGTGCCCCAGTTAGGGGCAGAGGTCAGTTTGGTAAAGGTCAGCCCGGCAGGCCTCCATATTCAGCACCCCCACCACCTCCCCGAGGTGTTCCAATGAGGCCTTAGTTCAGCGCCATGCCAGAGTGTTCCTACCGCCCTCCAGCTATTCAGAGTACACCCGGTGGTTATTCTAGTCATCAGGGATCCTCTAGTCCTTACTTCAGTGCTATGCCAGAGAGTACACACCGCCCTCCAGCCATTCAGGGTTCCTCTTCGGAGCAGCATGCTACGATACCTGGAGGTTGTTATGAGTGTGGGGATCCAGTTCATATGAAGAGGCATTGTCCCAGGTTTCGGGGCAAAGCAGTGCAGCAGGGTTATCAGCCTATGGGTCCAGTACCAGTAGTCAGGCCACCTAGAGGTGGAGGACAGGTAGGCAGGGGTCGTCCTAGAGGTGGAGGCCAGTCAGGGAGAGGTCAGTCAGCTCCTGTTCACTCTTGTGGAGCTTAGTCTTCCGGTGCTCCAGCTAGATTCTATGTTATTCCGGCCAGATCTGATACAGTGGCTTCAAACACCGTGATCACATGTATTATTTCAGTATGTGGTAGAGAGGCATTAATGTTATTTGATCCAAGATCCACCTATTCCTATGTTTCAGCCTTATTTGCTCATTTTCTAGATGTTCCTCGTGAGTCCTTGGGTTCTCCTATATATGTGTCCACTCCTGTGGGTAATTCTGTAGTGGTAGACCAGGTCTATACCTTCTGTAGGTTCGAGACCCGAGCAGACCTTCTATTGCTCGACATGGTTTATTTTGAGGTTATTCTAGGCATGGATTGGCTATCTCCCTATCATGCCGTTCTAGATTTCCATGCCAGGACAATTACTTTAGCCATGCCCGAGTTGCCTAGACTGGAGTGGAGAGGTTCCTTAGTTAGTGCAGCCAGCCAGGTTATCTCATTCTTCAAGGCTCGACATATGGTCGAGAAGGGTTGTCTGGCGTATCTTGCCTATGTGCGGGACACCACCACCGAGTCTCCGACAATTGATCCAGTGCCAGTTTTTTGAGAGTTTGCTGATGTATTTCCTTCAGACCTTCTAGGCATGCCTCCAGATCGTGATATCGATTTCTGTATTGATGTGGCTCCAGGTACTCAGCCTATTTCTATTCCCACGTACCGTATGGATCCGAAAGAGTTGAAGGAGCGGCTTGAGGAGTTTCTAGCTAAGGGGTTTATTAGACCGAGTGTATTGCCTTGGGGTGCTCCAGTTATATTCGTGAAAAGGAAGGATGGGTCTATGCAGATGTGTATTGATTACCACCAGTTGGACAAGGTCACTATTACGAACAAGTAGCCACTGTCGTGCATCGATGATTTGTTTGACCAGTTGCAGGGTGCTCGGGTGTTATCTAAGACTGATTTGAGATCGGGGTACCACCAGTTGAAGATTCGGGCCTCGGATGTTCCGAAGACTGCTTTTCGTACGAGATATGGCCGTTATGAGTTCCTGGTGATGTCCTTTGGCTTGACTAATTCCCCAGCGGCATTTATGGACTTGATGAATAGGGTGTTCAGGCCGTATATTTATTCCTTTGTCATTGTCTTTATTGATGACATTTTCATCTACTCGCGTAGCCTGGGGAAGCACGAGCAACATTTCAGAGTTGTGCTCCAGACTTTGCGAGAACAAAAGCTATATGCTAAGTTCTCCAAGTGTGAGTTCTGATTGGATTCCCTGGCATTCTTGGGGCATGTGGTATCCAAAGAGGGTATCAAGGTTGATCCTCAAAAGATTGAGGCAGTTCATAGTTGGCCGCGTCCTACTTCAGCTATGGAGATCAGGAGCTTTTTGGGCCTAGCAGGCTATTATTGCCGATTTGTGGAGGGGTTTTCTTCTATTGCAGCTCCATTGACTAGATTGACTCAGAAGAATTCCCCGTTCCGATGGTCCGACGAGTGTGAAGCGAGCTTTCAGAAGCTCAAGACAGCATTGACCTCAACACCAGTTCTGGTATTGCCTTCCGGTTCTGGGATGTATCAGTGTATTGCGACGCTTCACGTGTTGGTTTGGGATGTGTGTTGACACAGGAAGGGAGAGTTACTGCTTATGCTTCGCGCCAGCTAAAGGTTCATGAGAAGAATTACCCTGTGCACGATTTAGAGTTGGCGGCGATCGTTCATGCTCTTAAGATTTGGAGGCACTACCTATATGGGTGTCCTCTGAGGTTCATACAGACCACCGCAGCTTGCAGCACTTGTTCAAGCAGAGGGATCTTAATTTGAGGCAGCGTAGGTGGCTTGAGTTGTTGAAGGATTATGATATCACCATTCTTTATCATCCGGGCAAGGCAAATGTGGTAGCAGATGCCTTGAGCAGGAAGGCAGAGAGTAGGGGTAGCTTGGATTATATTGCAGCAGAGGAGAGACCTCTGGCCTTGGACATTCAGTCCTTGGCTAATCGCCTGGTGAGGTTAGACCTTTCAGAGCCTCGCCGAGTTCTAGCAGATATGGTTGCTCAGTCTTCGTTATTAGGAGAGGTTAAGGCTCGACAATCTGATGATTCGTACTTGGAAGAGCTACGGGAGACAGTGGTTCAAGGTGGTGCCAAGGAGGTTACTATGGGCGAGGATGGTGTTCTGAGACTTCAGGGCCGCTTATGTGTTCCTAATATCGATAGCCTGAGAAAGAGGATTCTAGAGGAGGCACACAATTCACGGTACTCTGTTCATCCGGGTACAACGAAGATGTATCGTGATTTGAAGCAGCATTTCTGGTGGAGGCAGATGAAGAAGGACATAGTGGGGTATGTGGCCAGATGTCTTAATTGTCAGCAGGTCAAGTATGAGCACCAGAGGCCAGGAGGCCTACTTCAGCAGATGCCCATTCCTGAGTGAAAGTGGGAGCGAATCACAATAGACTTCGTGGTTGGGTTGCCTCGGACCTTGCGGAAGGTTGACGCGGTTTGGGTCATTGTGGATAGGTTGACCAAATCGGTGCATTTCATTCCAATAGCTACTACATATACTTCTGAGAGGTTGGCCCAGATCTACATTCGGGAGATAGTCCGGTTTCACGGTGTACCGGTGTCCATTATATCATATCGAGGTCCTCAGTTCACCTCGCACTTCTGGAGAGCATTGCATAGTGAGATGGGTACCTAGATAGATCTCAACACAACATTTCACCCTCAGACTGATGGTCAGTCGAAGCGTATAGTTCAGATATTGGAGAACATGCTTCGGGCATGTGTGATTGATTTCAGAGGTCAGTGGGACCAGTTCTTGCCTTTGGCCGAGTTTGCTTACAATAATAGTTATCATTCCAGCATCGAGATGGCTCCATTTGAGGCTTTGTATGGTCGGCTATTTCGTTCTCCTATCGGGTGGTTTGAGCCTGGTGAGGCTTAGTTATATGGCATCGACTTGGTGAAGGATGTTTTAGAGAAGGTGAAGCTAATTCAGGAGAGGCTCCGCATAGAACAGTCCAGACAGAAGAGTTACGCGGATCAGAGGGCGCGTGATGTAGCATTTATGGAGGGAGACAAGGTACTGTTGAGGGTCTCACCGATGAAGGGTATTATGAGGTTCGGGAAGAAGGGCAAGATGAGCCCGAGGTTTATAGGTCCCTTCGAGGTGTTGAGGCGAGTTGGGGAGGTTACTTACGTGCTAGCTTTACCTCCCAGTTTATTAAGAGTTCATCCAGTCTTTCACGTATCCATGCTCTGGAGGTACCATGCCAACTTCTCTCACGTGGTTGATTTCAGCACTATTCAGTTGGATAAGAGGTTGGGTAACGAGGAGGAGTCAGTTGCTATTATTGACAAGCAGGATCGCCAGTTGAGATCCAAGAGATTTTCTGTTGTAAGGGTCCAGTGGAGGGGCCAACAGTCGAGGAGGCAACCTGGGAGTCCGAGGAGGACATGCGGAGCAGATATCCGCACTTATTCAGCACTTCAGGTATGATTCTAGACCCGTTTGAGGATGAACGTTTGTTTAAGAGGTGGAGAATGTAACAACCCGACCGGTCATTTTTCTTTATCGGACCCCGTTCCCCTAAATGAAACTTCCCATAGCGGATTATTGTGATTTATGACTTGCCAGGACGGGTGGTTCGGGATTCGGAAGTGTTTAGAGTGATACTGGAACACTTAGTTCCTTAAGGTTGGCCTTTAAGGCCAAGTTTGACTTCGACCAACATTTTGAGTAAACGATCTCGGAATCGAGTTTCAACGGTTCCGGTAGCTTCGTATGATGATTTCGAACTTGGGCGTATGTTCGAAATGAGTTTTGGACGACCCGGGAGCATTTCGGCGCCCAATAGCGAAATAAGAGTTTCCTTAAGTTCATATTGTGGTTTGGGACATGTTTTTGTGTTATCGAGGTCCAAACAGAATTTCGACACCGAAAATAGTTCCGTTATGTCATTCATGACTTGCTCGCAAAATTTGGGGTCATTCCGAGTAGAATAGGTCAGTTCAGCGCATTGTTAGCGAATTCAAGAAACTTAAAGTTCTTAAGTTTGATTCTAGGGGTTTTGAGGTGTGATTTTGAGTTTTAGCGTTGTTTTGGGTGTTTCGAAGGCTCGAGCGAGTCCGTATTATGATTTGGGACTTGTTGGTATATTTGGACGGGGGCTCAGGTGGGCCCAAGTGCCTCTCGGGCACCAAACGAGGCTAAAAACCAGCTGAAGTAGTTGCTGCTGCACCTGATCAGGTGTGACCGCAGGTGTGGTTGCCCAGTCGCAGGTGCGGGACCGCTCCTCCGGTCCCAAGCCTCGCAGGTGCGGCTTCAGGTGGGCTGCCCTTTTTCACAAATGCGGACCACGTTCCGTAGGAGCGGAGCCGCAGGTGCGGGCTCCTCTCCGCAGGTACGAGCTTTGTCCCCCTAGCCCAGTTCCGCAAGTGCGAGACCGCATGTGCGGTCCTTGAGCCGTAGGTGCGGAACCACTGTAGGCAGTGAGTTCTTTAAAACACAGGATTTATTCATTTCACTCCATTTTCTTCCACCATAGAGGACCTTGAAAGCTTGGGAAAGAGCTCCACGACCTAGCTACTAAAAGGTAAGTGAATTCTACCCTAATGTTAGTTTAATGTATGAATTCCTAGTTAAATTAACTAACCAATTAATGAAAATCAAGGATTTGAGTATAACCTAAGGCTTTATGAAAATTTAGGGAATTACCCTTTAATTAGCCATGAAATCATACAAAAAACACATATTAATGATCCTTAAGTTATGGGTAAGTGATTCCTTCGAAAATTTCCGAAATCCCAGCATGCGGGCCGGGGATGAGTTCTGGGATTTCTTCAAGTAGGATAAAATTACTAAATAAATAGGAGAATTCCATACTTTTGAGTGTAAATTGATATATTTATGTAACATTTGGCTAGTTTCGAGTCCTTGGGTGACGATTTTGGAGTTTCGGGCGCGTTCTTAACCCGGAAAGTAGGTTCGACACGAGGTGAGTCTCCTTTCTAACCTTGTGGAATTGTTCCCATATGTGATTTAAATGACTATATGCTAATGTTTGTGGGGGCTACGTACGTACAAAGTGACGAGAGTCTGTACGTAGCGGCTAGTATTGTTATGCCCGGGTAGTTAGGCCCACATCATGCCTTGTGTTTTTCCTCGAAATGAATTATATGCTTCATGAATTCATGTTATATGTAGCCTTGTTCCCTGAGATCATGGAATTTGATAATTTAAAGGAATTGTTCACTAGAAAGTAATTTATGAAGAAATTGTGTGTGCATGTGACCGCTTCGCAATTTACATTCCGCGAGCGGAGTGTTATTTCCCCCACTCTCATGGGAGCGGGCCGTACGCCACGGCGGATTAAATGATACATTATGGTTCGGGGCCGTTCGACCCTCGGCAGTGCACAGATATGATTATCATGATGGCTCAGGCCAGTTGTCCTTATCCCGTATGCGCATGCTAAATTGTTAAATACTTCATGGATATTGAAATGACAGATATTTGGGGGAAAATGAAGTAGTAATTGTTTATTTACTTCCAGATTTATTTGCATTGCAGTTACTTCATTGTTTACTATTTTATCATCCTCGAATACCTATTGTTGTTACCATATCTTACTAATTATACTGTTGGGCCCTAGTGAGTGTCAAGTCGACCTCTCGTCACTACCTCTTCGAGATAAGACTGGATACTCACTGGGTACATATCTATTTATGTACTCATGTTATGCTTCTGTACTTAATTGTACAGGTTCTGAGGCTGGTGCATCTGGTTATCAGACCGGAGCTCAATTCTGAGTATAGATTGGACCTGACTTCACAGTGAGCTGCTTCTCCTGACGATCCTCGGCAGCACCATGGAGTTTCTTTTGTTATTCCCGTCTATTTCTTCCAGACAGTGGGACAATTATATTATATCTTTTGTATATTCTGTTAGTATGCCCGTAGAACTTGTGACACTAGTTCATGGCACACACGTGGTAGAAATTATGGTTTACGGGTCTGTATATATATTGGCTCACACCTCCTTATGACTGCTTTTGGTTAAATTGGCTAATTATCCTTTTCAATTAATGTTTTGAGCTTTAAAACTTGGCACGTGTTGGAATGTTTAATCAAATATGTGAAAATCCTTAGTTATTTGGGTGTTGGCTTGCCTGACCCTGGTATTGGGCGCCATCACGACTTGAGTTAGGATTTTGGGTCGTGACAACAACTTCTCAACATAGGGTCCATTTGGGAGGTAAAATATCCTAAATGGTTAGCGAATGTAGTCGTAGTCCCAAAAAAGGGAGCAAACTTATAATGTGCATAGACTATAAGGACTTAAACAAGGCATGTCCCAAAGATTCTTTTCCACTGCCTAACATCGATCGCATGATCGACGCCACGGCCGGCCACGAGATCCTTACTTTTATCAATTCCTACTCCGGGTACAATCAAATCTAGATGAACCCG
Source organism: Nicotiana knightiana (assembly GCA_005239525.1). Lineage (NCBI taxonomy): Eukaryota > Viridiplantae > Streptophyta > Magnoliopsida > Solanales > Solanaceae > Nicotiana > Nicotiana knightiana. The sequence goes on along the minus strand of ML430088.1, from coordinate 107,045 downwards.
GAAGACCAAGAAAAGAGTTCATTTATTACCAAGTACGGAACATACTATTATAATGTAATGCCATTCGAGCCAAAAAATGCAGGAGTTACTTACAAACGCCTAGTAAATAAAATGTTCGAAGAACAAATAGGTAAGTCAATGGAAGTGTATATTGATGACATGCTAGTTAAGTCCCTGCGCACAGAGGACCATTTAGATCATTTGCAGGAAACATTCGACGTTCTGAGGAAATATACCATGAAGCTCAACCCCGAGAAATGTGATTTCGCGGCCGAGTCGGGAAAGTTTCTTTGCTTCATGGTATCGAATCGGGGGATTGAGATCAACCCTGATAAAATCAAGTCCATCAAAGACATCACCGTCGTGGACAGTGTAAAAGTCGTACAGAGGTTGACTGGGCAGACAGTTACTTTAGGCCGATTCATCTCGAGGTCATCGGATCGAAGCCACAGATTTTTCTCCCTACTCAAAAAGAAGAACGATTTCGCTTAGACCCCGGGAATGCCAACAGGCATTAAAGGAATTGAAGCGATACCTATCAAGCCCACTACTGCTTCACACTCCGAAGACGGATGATAAACTTTTCTTGTACTTGGCAGTATCAGAAATTGCGGTAAGTGTTCCTCATTCGAGAAGAGAAAGGTATGCAATTCCCTGTTTATTACATAAGCGGACTTTAGGAGAAGCATAAACTAGATATCCACAAATAGAGAAATTGGCACTTGCACTTATAAGCGATTCTAGAAAGTTAAAATCGTACATTCAGTGTCACCACATATGCGTATTAACCACTTACCCACTTCGTAATATTTTGCACAAGCCCGAACTCTCGGGTCAATTGGCCAAATGGGCCGTTGATCTTAGTGGGTACGGCATTGAATATCAACCCCGAACGGCCATAAAGTCTCAAATTTTAGCAGACTTTGTGGCCGATTTCACACAAACCCTCATACCCGAATTCCAAAAGGAACTCTTGTTAAAATCGGGTACATCATCAGGAGTATGGACCCTTTTCACAGATGGCGCTTCGAATGTAAAGGGGTCCGGACTAGGCATCATTTTGAAGCCGCTCACGGTAATACTATTAGGCAGTCTATAAAGACTTATAAGTTGACTAACAATGAATCCGGGTATGAGGCCATGATTGCAGGTCTCGAGCTACCTAAAAGCTTGGGAGAAGAAGTCATTGAAGCTCGGAAGTTCGCATGGCCCGGGGGTGCACTCTTCAATGCGTGGCTCCATCGGCGTTTTATCACCGACCGGCCGCGATGAGGAGGCCTTTTCTTTTCTAGGGGCAATCTTTGATGTTTTTTTCAATTGCTAGATGAAGTTTAAGGAAGAAGAAGGCGGAATTTGTGTTTTGGTAAAGGATTGGCAAACAGAAACTGGAAAAGATGATGCACTTGAAGAGAATAAAAGAGCTTTTAGAGATTAGAAGGAGTTTTGAAAGTAAAGTTTGACCTTGGGAACTGTGCAGACGCGACGCTTTAATCACTCATGTCGCTTACGTCACAAGTCTGACGTCATGATTGATCGAGGTATTAAATCGGGGTCTCAAGTTCGTTTATTCTCGCTACACTCCAAAAAACAAGGGGAATATCTGTATACTGTTGAAATCGGGCATACCTGATTTCCATTGGCAAGGGAGTTACCTCGAGGGTAGCTCCGAGTAGATCATGCTCGAGCTCGAGGATAGAACATCAAACTTGGAGATCGAAGTGTTTGTGGAGATCGAGGCCAACAGCAATCGAAATCAAGCATGACTGACTTCGAGTAAGGCATAACAACGGACTGGCGAGATATCAGGAACCGGTCGAAGATCACGGCAGAAATCCCGGAACAGATCAAATCGAAGTGGTTATTGATTCCAATCATGGTATTTACTCTCGTTATTAGAATTGTACCTTATTTAGGATTCCTCTACGATATAAAGAGGATTCCATTCATTTGTAAACACATTGATCATTCACTATTCACTGCTAAGAATCTATACATCAGTTACTCTCTTTATTTTTGCTTATTGTTCATCACTATTTGTTCCATCATCTACTGTTATATTATCCAACCTCGAGATCATATCGAATCGAGGCCGAGGCAGTGATTGCAGACCAGTTTGATTTACATTATTGTCCAATTTATTTATTTAACTCTTTATTTATCAATTGGTATTGGATTAGTTCACATATTCTTAAAATCACAATACAAGTTTAATTGTTACTCGATATTTAGGGTAAACAAAGTGAACATTGGAATTCCCGATATATATTTATGAACCAATCGAAACATGTTGAATGAGCCATGGCACCATCTTCCTCCGGAGGGATAGACCTCTCTGAGTTGGAACAATCATATTTTGACCAGGAAGGAGGATACTGAATCGCGTCCAGCATTAATAGAGTGCTCAACTCCCTATTACTCCATCATCTATCAAATCTGTTGATCCAGATTCTGACATTCTGTGCCTCCGATATCATACGAGTCTTAAGAATGCACCTTTTTATATCGTGTATAATATACTTTAGGCTTTCATGCCCTAAACACTTAATGAACATTGTTTTGCAGTTTCTGTTCTTGCAATTTCTCAAATTTCATACCTTTGAAATATTTCACCTGTGTTTTTTTGTACTTTCGGAAATAGTGTCTCATTTGGGTGCTTATACTTAGTCTCATACACTTAAGATTTTGTCATTGTTCCTTGAGACGAGGGTCTATCGGAAATAGTCTGTCTACCTTCACAAGATAGGAGTAAGGTATGCGTGCACACTACTCTCCCCAAACCCACTTGTGAGAGATTGCACTGGTTTATTGTTGTAGCTTCAAGAACGATGAATTGGAGCCGAAATGTCAAGTATCCAGCTTAAATGTAGAAGAGGTCCTTTTTGTATTATTCAACACGTGTGAAGATGAAGTCTTTTATCTTCATTTCGGTGTAAAATGGATAACTGATATGGAGGAATAATCATTCTATAGGGGTATCTAACCCGAAATAAAATATACATAAACGAGCTAAATAAGGTGGGGCAGCATATCTAGATGATAAAAATAATATTCGAAATTTTCATTATGCTATATGGGATATCTTATCTGTATAATTTTGACAAATAGTAAGTTACTTAAATAGACTTGACTAATGAAATATGGATGGTATATACCATCAAACACAAAGTGAACCACTAAGAAAGACCCTCTATTCGGATTAGATGGACCGGAAGGTATATTATATCATACTATATAATAAGTGTGAAGCTTAAAGTTAAAAATTGAATTACCAAAATAACTTTATAAAGTTGAGTGACCGTATTGTATAAAGATGTAAATAGACATTTACGAAAATTAATTAAAAAGATAATATCTAATTGAAAAAAAGACAAAGTTGGCAACCATTTGATATTCATCATTAAAAAGTAATTTCCTATTAAATGTTAAATAATTCTCCACTAACATGAATGTGGTTAATTGAAAATCCTATTAAATGATGACTTATAAGTCAGTATAACAACACGTTAATTTGTTGTAAACAATAAAGTTTAAACATTAATTATCTTGTATTTTCCATTTATTTTTGCTGCTAAATAATGAGCTAATAAGAATTATTTATGTCAATTGTGACTTATTGGTTAACTTTTATTTTTCGAAAATTAACTTCTTCTAACCTTCTATGCATGTATCACCATTTTAGAGCTTGCTTTTATAATTCATTAACAGGTTTACATAAAAGCATATTAGAAAAATTAATTACATTAACCAATGTTCTCTTCATTTTTATAAAATATTTGGAGAATTTGAGGAGTCGTTGTGATGACCCGATAGATCATCTAGAGTTTTAAACCCTAATTATGTATTTCGAAGCCTCCAATAGCTTTTTTAGCCTTCCTCGAGTTACAATTTTGCGTGCACAGTGCAAGTGTTTTTTCGGAAGGCCTTTATGTGAAAAGTTGATAAAATATGAAATATTTCCTTAAAAATCCACTTGAGTTAACTTCGGTAAATATTTTGAGCAAACAAATCTGGATCTATGTTTTGATGATCCCGGTAGGTCTGTATCGTGATTTGGGACCTGGATGTATGCCCGAAACGAATTCGGAGGTCCCTAGCTCGAGTTATCACTTTTTGTCAAAAATTTGAAGTTTAAAAGGCTTAATGAATTTGAAGGTTTGACCAATGTTTGACTTTGTTAATACCGGATCCGTATTTTGGTTCCAGAATACAGTATAGGTCCAATACTACATTTATGACTTGTCTAGAAAATTTGGTGAAAGACGGAGTTGATTTGACGTGATTCGGAAGTCCGGTTGTTAAAATAGAAGTTCTTAACTTTCATTGAAAATTTTATTTGATTTTGTTGTCTGATTCATAGTTCTAGGTGTTATTTTGGCGATTGGATTGTGTGAGCAAGTTTGTATGATGTTTTAGACTTGCGTGCATGTATGGTTTGGAGCCCCGATGTCACGACCTAAACCGATGGGCCGCAACGGGCACCCGATGCCCTATCCAACAGAGTATCAACGTAACATATCTTTCTTATCACACCATCATGGGTAAATAGGCCAAAAGGGTCGTCATGATATAACCAGAGTAATACATAAGGGAATACTAGACACAGGACAACCCAACATGATATAGAAACTTATACATGTGACATACGAGCCTATAAGGCCGACATGATCATTTGTAAACTCAAAACATAGGCCGACAAGACCATACAGGTATCCATATACCTGACATCTGTCTACGAGCCTCTAAGAGTACATAAACATCATAATGGTCTGGGCAAGACCCCGACATACCAATCAATACATGTCCAAATCATACTGACCAAATAAGCAACTCCGGAGCAAGTGGAGTGCCCCAACACCTTCCGTGAGCTTATAGCCTACTAGGAGGACTGTCAACATGTCTTTCAGGACTTGGGGGCATGAAACGCGGTGTCCCCAGGAAAAAGGGACGTCAGTACAAATAAAGTACTGAGTATGTAAGGAAGAAAAACATAAATAAGAACAGTAATGTAAAGAGCGATATATGAGATACAGCCTGCAACTTCTGAGTGCCTTTGAGAGATATTGACATGAAATGCATGATATATATATATATATATATATATATATATATATATATATACACAATCTTTTAAAAACATACGCCTTTGTGGGCATCATCATGATCATATCGTACCCAGCCTCAAAGAGGACTCGATAAAAATATACCCGGACATCATAAGGCTCGGTAGAATCATACCGGCCACGTGGAGCTCGGTAAAACCCAACTGATCAGTGGTTGCACAATAGGTGTCGTACCCGGCCGACTATAGCGCTACTCGGTAAATATATATATATATATTACCTAATGCATGCTGGACTCAGGGAATCACCTTCTCAACCTTCCGGAGTGACGTAAGGTCATTGCATCTTCGATTAACATTAAGGATATTATACCATCAATATGAACTTCACTAGGATTCAAGGATCATATATACTTTCTTAGAAAATCTTTATAAGGAAAGAACAACATGGACAACCTTAGTTGCTAGGAGTAGATTCATTATGAAATAGCGTATCGTTTACGTTTGTTTCACTTTAGATCATACCAAAAGAAAGAAGAAAGTGACTTAACATAACTTAACTCCATTGAGTCTTTAATACCTTCTAAGAAATTATTCAAACAACTCAACTCAATCTACCCTAGCATAAGGAGATTCAAAATCAGTGTTGAGTAAAGGCTAAGTGCACAACTTAAACTAGTAGCTTGTTTATGTAAATTTGGGCAGCATCTTCCCTTTAACAAGAGACTCCTCCAATACCATATACCAACAACAATTACCAGAGAAATTCAGCAATACATAATTATCAATAACAAGACACCATAAAATAACAACAAGTCACAACTATTTCACGACGAGCAGCGAGCTCCAATTGGAATTCGTATACCCCATATCACCCCTTATAGAATTATTACTTTAACTTAATAGTATCATAACATGACAATGAATTAATTTAACAATGATTCCAGCCTTATACCATATATTTATAGAAATGAAAATAATCCACAACTGCGATTATCCTCAATTAGCAACTTTATTCACTAGTTCATGTGTAGTCCATCCATTTAACTTAATCAATGTCAAGATAACCTTAAGTAGAAGCAAAAACACAATATAGTTACCTTCTACAGTAGATTCAAGTCGAAATCCATGTTATATTTAGCTTACAACAGCCGAACACACCCCAATCACTTCATACCCAAAACGACAACTATAGTAGTGTCAAACACCCGGAAAATGTTACAAAGAACGACTAATACACCATTTTGCCATTATGTGGTAATTATACAAACCATTTATCATCCAAATCTACATTAAACAACAGAAAAATAGACAGCCTAAAAGTAACACGAAACAGTCCACAAAATAGTCCATTACAAGTCGAATAATTCGAACTCACGGCTTTCGATCACCGTCCAGTGAGTCCTAACTATTAGGAAACGAATTTATCAACCTTTTTTTCATATTTAAAAGTTGTATTACAGAATAAGGTATTTTCTTAACTATTAAACACCTTCCAAACTTCAAACTACAAATAAAAAGAGAGGCAATATAACGATACTTGCGTCGTAGGGATCGTTTTAATATTATCGCTACTTGGTTTCGTGCCCCGGATGATATTCTTGTTGGAAAACCTTGTGTAGAGCTTGAGAGTGAAGTTATGGGTCTTATTTGGTCGTGTTCTATGGAAAATTGAAGAAGAGACGAGATAAGGATATAAATATCCATTTTTTTGAAAAGTCAAAAAGGTGTTACTTGTCACATATTCAGTCTGTGCAGTCTCGCGAAACTACAAATATCTCTCAAGTCCAATGTCTTATCAATGAACGGTTTATTGAGATAGAAACTATACTTGTATATCTTCAATTTTATATGTATATCATCCCATAATTTCAAGTATATTCGGAAAAAGCTCCGCTACATTTGACTACAGTTTCAGCATATTTATGAATGTAACTTGTGATGACCTTTGCCAAATTTTGTTCCACAACTCGCTTGACTTCAGAACATCACACACGACTATCATAAGCCTAACATAACTCATAACATAACCTCTTTATCAAGTTAAGAACCCTAGTATCACCCAAAAAGTACATGTTATAACATTCACAACTTGTCGACATTCGACGAAACTTATTTTCTTCAATTTATTTAGCTTCTAAGACTTTCAACCCTCTTGGTAGTTGTTATCCATGATCTTAAATATTTTTAACCTCTAAGGTAACATGATTAAATTACTTTATGTACTTTCAAAGACGATCTCATTTCTGAGCTTGCATCAATTGACTTACAAATACTGTTACGTACGAAAGGGAACATTCGTCCTCGAATGTTGAGTGATGTGTTTATTAGTCTCATAACTCATAGATCTTACAAATATTTTAATGTTTTCCTTGCCATCTAGGAAATTTTTCTATGAATAAATCCCATGGTCAGTGCATTCCCCCTCTTTAGGCCTTTTTCTTAGACCACGACTTGTTGTTCGAATTTTTCCAATCTCGAAACTGTTGCTACCTTCTGTCTTGCATCATGTGACACTATGACCTTGTATGTGCACATATGCAACTCTTCTCTCCTTTTTCCTCCAGCTTTTAGCCAAACTCTAGGCCTCACTTTGTGAAAATATACAGAAGTATGACAAGTTGTCCCTTTGGGAATCTATAAGTGTACTGAAGTTCTTCGCTCGATACTTTGTCGAACGTAAGACTATTATATATCTTGTTTCATAGCCCCAGTTATCTATGCTTATGGCTTTACTACAACTAGGTATGTCATATTATACCGTAACTCTTACTTCAGTTCATTATTACCGAGGTTTTCTACCCAGCTCCAGGTTACTCTCTCGTTGCTTATCTAAGTCCTTTAATGCTTCTTCATTACTGTTCATCTTAATAATGACAATCTAATATCATCTTATAATTTTCAACATTTATCCATCCATTGGTGATTCACCTTAATGTTGATCCATAATCTACCACTGATAACTTGAAACCTCTTACGTAATACATTGTCACTAGGGCCCACGTCTCATCTGAGAACATCTGAAGTGATTTGCATGATCCACCTAGGGACGATACTATACTTCAATAACCATATTTCATAGCATCTCGGTGTGGTTCACCTTATGGGGGTATTCTAATCCCATGCAATGTATGAAATCCCTTTTCTTTAAATCATTACTCAATCAAATGCCTAAACGTCATCCTCTTATCTATCACAGTTACACCCTTATTGTACTACCAAGGAGTCATTCCATCCCTTCTAAATTCTCCTATTTATAAACTCCTTTGAGTTCATGCAAGCTATACTGAGCTTTCTATAAATTATGGAAACCATCAGCTCTCTTGTTTTGATGGGCTTAATTCTGAGGCCTTACCTATTCTTGCCACCTTCTCACTCGCCTTTTCTTATTTTTACTCCTATCTACCTAAAACCTTGTCTCTCTACCATAATTTAGCTTGTGACTACACATCTATTTACTATACTCGCAATCTTCCTTTAAATTGCTAACACCGTAGATATCCTTTCGGGCCTTCTCAATTGTCTTTAAATGTAAGCAATTACTTTTTCTGGTCGTTCTGCCACTTTTTCATGAATACTTGTCTTATCTTAGGGACCACACATATTAGAATTCTATGCAACCCATATGATCTCGAATACTACTATTGATTTTACTTCCCGTTCATTAGTCACAATAGGTTCCATTTTCTTATAGAGTGCTTGCGATGTTGTAGTGACACTGTTATTACAAGACCATTATTTCTTTAGGTCAGTTTGCTCAGGTTGAAGCCTTCTTCCTTAGTTTTCAACTAATATTTCGTTATATTACTTAGGGGAGACCCTCTGACTCTTGTAATGCTGTGAGCTTATTACATCGTATACCCGACAAAATTATCGATGTTCTTACTCGCATATAAATATCCTTAGTTGCATAACTCCATCCCCTTGTGCTCTTATGGTTACTTCTAAGATCATATTTTGATTGTATCCTTAGTGGCACTCTCTAATTGTTTCATAAAACTTGAACGTCACCTTTAACTTCCCCAACTCCTATCTGAAAATTATTAGACGATTGCAATCTCGTATCTACGAGACTGGATTCCCTATGTTGTGGTTCACTACATTTATCTCTCATGATCTGTTGATTTATTTTTGATCTCTTGTCTAGCCATAACTGGGCTCTTCCTGAATCAACTACTAATTACTTGTTGGTCCATTCTCATATCTATATTCTGCATAATCTCTCTTGGTATATATCCTATGTCTTAACTTACCTCTCGCACTAGCTTCTGATGTATCAAGTGTCCATTCACACTTATTTGTCAATAACATCCTGGCCAGGAACTTTTACTGCCTCTCCCCGGAGTCGTGCTTGCATAATCTAGAGTCACAACATATCTGTAGGATCTGAGTAAATGCAACATCATCCCTTTCTCCTTTTTACCACATTCTTCCTTTACCATTCCATAGTTACTTGAACCACTTAACTCCGACTTAATACCATATCACACCATATTCCCCTTTTTAGGAGAGTACTAATATTTAGTACTATGAGGATCTACCTATAGATGTTTTACCTCTTCATCTTTGGCATTTTTTCACATCATCAATGACCCTTACTCGCCTTATGGTAACCCTTCCCTACCAGGGATAACTGAATTCCTTACACACAAGGGTGACACCTAGTGTAACTGGCACACTTAGTACCTTAAGCATAACTTTGCTCACAGTGCTTGCTTTAGGGAAGCATCTTCCTGAATGAACTTTAAAGGTTATTATTTTGTTGTCCATTCTATTATTGTCGGAATACTATCTCAGAAATTCACATGATGCCGACTACTATGAAATCTTCTGATCGCTAATTCATGTTCAGTTTATCTTGTTCACTAGCCCATACTTATTTGTATTACTCCAGGGATCTAATTTTTCCTTCTAATAATCACGTTGGAGTCACCAACTCATTTCTCGAGATGGGATATGACTTTATGGCTTATACTCTTATTGTCTCAAGGCATGTCTCCTCTTGTCTTTTCCTTCACTTGACTATAGAATCTGTCATCCTATCATATTTTGATTTACCATTATCACTCATTTATTACATCTTACTCATAATGCTTCATTTACTCTCTTTTTATTCTCCTGTTAATATCTTTGTCTATTACCCTATTCTGAAAACTTCAACAAAACAACTTTTCGCTTTTAGATCCCCTTGAACCATCTCATTGGCTCTTGGGTCGACTAACATTCACTCTTTACTAGGGGCAGGAATCATCCTAAGGTAAATATTCATCTCTTCTAACATTCCAGTGCCTATCTTATGAAATTTCTAAACATTCTAGTATTCATATTTGACTGTATTATTCTAGAGTGCACCATTTGCTTATCTCCCAATGAGAACTATTATCATGTCCTGCACTACCCTTCAAAAATGTTAGACAATGATAACAATCCATCCACAATTTTGGGTTACTCCAACCCCAGCTGGATCATGATATCTTATCCTTATCTTAAATTATATCTATTAGCTCCCATATGGCATAATTGAGATGGGTATGGCCAATTGTATATATATCTATTACTGTTGAAAGTAACTCAAAATGCTTATATTTCTCTGCCTGAATTATCAATACTGATAACTTTTATTAACTAGGTACCTCGTACTCTTCTTCATCTTGCTTCTTTCACTTGCTGAACCTTGTATCTGCCTTCTGATTCTCTTATTTCTTTTTACCACGTGGGTGGATAGATATTCTTGCCTTGCAGCTCCTTATCAACAAACCTGCACATCTTAGTACACACATGATTTGCTGAAGATCTCACATTTACTCATTATAAGCATTATGCAAAATTGAGTTCCTCTGACCCAACTCTTCCACAACCACATTCAATCTCTTACCAACTATCTTTCTGGATGTAGGCATCATTGTATTATGAATAATAGAATTAAGGAGTTTGATTTCTTAAAATTGAGCCCTGCCACACGATCTAGAGTAAGAAGAAAGAGTGACAATCCTAAATGCCCTGTAGCCTCCTACTTATAAGTGTGGTGCACAACACACCCATAAACAAGACTCTACTAGACACAGCTTGTAGATTCCCTAAGACAGATCTGATCCGATACCATATTTGGCACGACCAAAACTGATGGGCCATAACGTGCACCCGGTGCCTTACCCAACCGAGTACCAATGTAACGTATCTTTCTTATCACATCATCATGGGTAAATGGGATAGTAGGGTCATCATGAAATAACCAGAGTAAAACATAAGGGGATACTAGACATAGGATGACCCAACATAATATAGAAACTTATACATGTGACACATGGGCCTATAAGGCCGACATGATCATTTGTAAACTCAAAACATAGGCCGACAAGGCCATACAAGTTTCCATATACCTGACATCTCTCTACAAGTCTCTAAGAGTACATCAACATCATAAAGGTCGGGACAAGGCCCTGACATACCAATCAATACATGTCCAAATCATACTGACCAAATAAGTAACTCCGGAGCAAGTGGAGTGCACCAACACCATCCACTGAGCTTATAGCCTACTAGGACGACTGTCAACCTGTCTTTCAGGACCTGTGGGCATGAAACGCAGCGTCCCCAGAAAAATGGGATGTTAGTACAAATAAAGTACTGAGTATGTAAGGCAGAAAAGCAAAAATAAGAACAATAATGTAAAGAGAGATATAGGAGATACCACCTGTAACATCTGAGTTCCCATGAGAGATACTGACATGAAATGCATGATACATATATATACATAATCTTCTAAGATCATACGCCTGTGTGGGCATCATCATCATTATATCGTACCCGACCTCAAAGAGGACTCATTAAAAACATACCCGGCCATCATAAGGCTCAGTGGAATCGTACCCAACCACATGGAGCTCGGTAAAATCCAACTGATCTGTGGTTGCAAAATAGGTCCCGTACCGGGCCGACTATAGCGCTNTATAACATTTATTTCGACTTGAATCCACGGTAGAAGGTAATTATGTTGTGTTCTTGTTTCTGCTTGAGGTTATCTTGACAATGATTAAGTTAAATGGATGGACTAGACATGAACTAGTGAATAAAGTTCCTAATTGAGGGAAATTGGAGTTGTGGATTATTTTTGATATTATAAATATGGTATAAGTCTGGAATCATTGATGAATGAATTCATTATCATGTTAATAATACTATTAAGTTAAAGTAAGAAGTCTATAAGGGGTGATATGGGGTATACGAATTTCAATTGGAGCTCGCCACTCGTCGAGAAGTAGTTGTGACTTGTTATTGTTTTATGGTGTCTTGTTATTGATAATTATGTATTGCTGAATTTCTCTGGTCATTGTTGTTGGTATAAGGTATTGGAGGAGGCTCTTGTTACAGGGGAGATGCTGCCCAAATTCACATAAACAAGTTACTAGTTTAAGTTGCGCACTTATCCTGTACTCAACACTGATTTTGAATCACCTTATACTATAGTAGATTGAGTTGAGTTGTTTGAAGAATTTCTCGGAAGGTATTAAAGACTCAATGGAGTTAAGGTATGTTAAGGCACTTCCTTCTTCTTTTGGAATGATCTAAAGTGAAACGAATGTAAACGATGCGCTATTTCATAATGAATCTACTCCTAGCAACTAAGATTGTCCATGTTGTTCTTTCCTTATAAAGTTATTCGAAGAAAGTACATATGATCCTTGAATCCTAGTGAAGATCATATTGATGGTATGATGTCCATAATGTTAATCGAAGGTGTAACGACCTTACGTTACTCCGGAAGGTTGAGAATGTGATTCTATGAGTCCATCATGCAATAATATATACAATATATATATATATATATATATTATGTATATATTATTGCATGATGGACTCATAGAATCACATTCTCAACCTTCCGGAGTAACGTAAGGTCGTTACACCTTCGATTAACATTATGGACATCATACCATCAATATGATCTTCACTAGGATTCAAGGATCATATGTACTTTCTTCGAATAACTTTATAAGGAAAGAACAACATGGACAATCTTAGTTGCTAGGAGTAGATTCATTATGAAATAGCGCATCGTTTACATTCGTTTCACTTTAGATCATTCCAAAAGAAGAAGGAAGTGCCTTAACATACCTTAACTCCATTGAGTCTTTAATACCTTCCGAGAAATTCTTCAAACAACTCAACTCAATCTACTATAGTATAAGGTGATTCAAAATCAGTGTTGAGTACAGGATAAGTGCGCAACTTAAACTAGTAACTTGTTTATGTGAATTTGGGCAGCATCTCCCCTGTAACAAGAGCCTCCTCCAATACCTTATACCAACAACAATGACCAGAGAAATTCAGCAATACATAATTATCAATAACAAGACACCATAAAACAATAACAAGTCACAACTACTTCTCGACGAGTGGCGAGCTCCAATTGAAATTCGTATACCCCATATCACCCCTTATAGACTTCTTACTTTAACTTAATAGTATTATTAACATGATAATGAATTCATTCATCAATGATTCCAGACTTATACCATATTTATAATATCAAAAATAATCCACAACTCCAATTTCCCTCAATTAGGAACTTTATTCACTAGTTCATGTCTAGTCCATCCATTTAACTTAATCATTGTCAAGATAACCTCAAGCAGAAACAAGAACACAACATAATTACCTTCTACCGTGGATTCAAGTCGAAATAAATGTTATATTCAAGCTTAAAACAGCCCACACACCCCAACCACTTCATACCCAAACGACAACGATAGTAGTATCAAACACCCAGAAAATGTTACATAGAACGACTAATCCACCATTTCGCCATTATGTGGTAATTCTCCATAACATTTCTCCTCAAAAACTCCATTAAACAACAGAAAAATAGAAATTCCAAAAGTAACACGAAACAGCCCACAAAACAGTCCATTACAGGTCGAATAATTCGAACTCACGGCTTCCGATCACCGTCCCGTGAGTTCTAACTATTAAGAAATGAATTTATCAACCTTCCTTTATATTTTAAAGTTGTAGTAAATAAATAAGGTATTTTCTTAACTATTAAATACCTTCCAATACTCAAACTAAAAATAAAAAGAGAGGCAATATAGCGATACTTACGTTGTAGGGATCGTTTTAATATTATCGCTTCTTGGTTTCATGCCCCGGTTGATAATCTTGTTGGAAACCATTGTGGAGAGCTTGAGAGTAAAGTTAGGGGTCTTATTTGGTCGTGTTCTCTGAAAATTTGCAGAAAGAGACGAGATAAGGATATAAATATCCATTTTTTTGAAAAGTCAAAAAGGTGCTACTTGGCACCCTATCATTGGTTCTTCTTCATATTCTTATATCTTTTTATCAGACATTGTATGACTGAATAGTTAATAAAGTTGCAAACTAAATTTCGAGACCTTCAATTTGGTATATAATATGTCCCAAAAAGATCTCATATAACACACGAAATATATTTCGCAAAAAGCTTTAGTGACATACCTACTTATCACCTATGCAGTCTGCAGTCTGCAGTCTCCCGAAACTGCAAATATCTCTCAAATCCAATGTCATATCGATGAACAGTTTATGAGCTGGAAACTATACTCGTAGATCTTCAATTTGATATGTATATCATCCCGTAATTTCAAGTATATTGAGAGCAAATCTCCGCTACATTTGACCTAATTTTCAGCACATTTATAAATGTAACTTGTGATGACCTTTGCCAACTTTTGTTCCACAACTCGCTTGACAAAATAACTCATCACATAACCTCTTTGTTAAGTTAAGAACCCTAGTATCACCCCAAAAGTCATGTTATAACATTCACAACTTGTCGACATTCGACGAAACTTCTCTTCTTCAATTTGTTTAGCTTCTAAGTCTTTCAACTCTCTTGGTACTTGTTATCCATGATCTTAAAGATTTATAACCTCCAAGGTCACATGATTAAATTACTTTATGTACTTTCAAAAATGATCTTATTTTTGAGCTTGCATCAATTGACTTATAGTTTCCTGTCTTGGTCGCAATTGCAAAAACAATATTCGCATTTGCGAAGTGGGGTGGGAATGCCAAGGTTCGCATTTGCGATAAAAAGGCTCGCAATTGCGGAGGACCATAGTTTGTATTTGCGAACAAGTCATCACAAATGAGATAATAGCAGAGGTGTGAAGGCTTCACAATTGTAAGGGCTTTTTCGCATTTGCGGGGTTTGTAATTGCGAACCCTAGGTCGCAATTGCGATATCTGCTCTTGTCCAAAAGCAGATTTAGACGGGATTTTTCATCACTCTTTCAAAATTTCAAACTTAGAAACCCTAGAGGTGATTTTCCCAAGATCTCTTCTTCCCCAAATCATTGGTAAGTGATTCTAACCTACTTTCTTTCAATATTTCGTTACTTTTCATAAGATTTCAACCTAAACTCTAGGATTTTCATGGTGGAAATTGAGGGTTTGGAAAAAATTAGAGATTTTATAAAATTAGAATTTAAACCTCAAAATGAGGTCGGATTTCGAAATAATTTACATAATCGAGCTCGGGGGTGAATGTGTAATTGGGTTTTGGTTCGAATTTCGGATCTGGACCAAGCAGGCCTAAGAGTTGACTTTTTCAATAATGACCTAAAGTGAACCTTTGTCATTCGTGGGTAGTTCCTAAGGCTTATTTTGAATCGTTTGGTTGATAATTTGCTAGATTTGGTTGGTTCCGGGGCTTGTTTGAAAGGAAAAGTCGTGGTTGATATTTGAGTTGATATTTGGAACAAGATATGTGTCATGGTTAACCTTGACTTGAGGGATTATGACTTTATTGCTATGTGCTACTTGTTTAAATGTTGGGTTCAGCGTATATGTAAGGTGACGAGTACTTATGCGTTGTTGTTGGGTTAAAGCATGCGGGTGGGACCTGTTTCTTGTCATTTATTTCTTTCTTTGATCATGATATCTATGCTTAAACTAGTTAATTACTAAATTGATTGTTTTTTCTGCATTTATGGGCTATCAGTGATAATTGAGTGTTGTTTCTGAAGTTGAGATTGGTATTGTGGAACCATTGTTGACGTAATACTTGATCTTGCTTATTCTATCTCTCTATTGTTATATGTTCATTGTTACACGGTAAGGGAGAGTGTTAAAATACGAAGGGTGATGTCGTACCGTATTTAAGAGTTAATGCACGAAGGGTGATGCCATGTTGTATTTATCATTTTATGGTGAGGTTGAGAGTAAAAGAACGAAGGGTGATGTCGTGCCATTATCACGCCCCGAACCTGGGCCTGGATGTAACACGACACTTGGTGCCTGACTACATGTGACCGAGCGAACCAACCGGCTAGTTGAATCAATATGTGATATCATAACATACTCAATGTGGAAGATAAACAAACATATGTTGATATACTTAAAGACTAAATGATATAAATCAAAGTGTTGAAACATTAATACAAGTTTAAAACATATTTGTAGTCAAAATTTCTTAACATGAAAAGCTTGTGACTCGGTCTAACTGTTACTTTAGTCTATGAATCCTCTAATGAAGTAATAAAAACACTGACTATATGTATATACTGAAAGACTACAAAGTGATGAGAATGCCCCAAAAGAACTGGGGATCACCAAATAGCTGGTTGGAGAATCCTAGCAATCTAAAACGTCAACTTGTAAATCATTACCTGCATCTAGAGATGCAAGCACTGGGCAAAAGGGATGTCATTACATTTGAATTGAACTGGTATATAAAACAAGTGAAATAAAGAACAGTAAGTACTGAAACTGAAGCTAAGCTGATGACTGAGAACTGATAACAGAAAACTGAAATGATAAGTGCTGAAACTGAAACTGAAATGATAACTGGTAACTTATAACTGAAATAATGTTTCATATCTGATAACTGAAATGATAACTACTAAAAGTGAAACTGAAAGGATAATTGATAACTGATAACTGAATTGAATAAAGGAAGTAAGGATATGAATACTCCCTCTTCTGAATGATGAACAACTTGTTTATCTGAATATTAAAATGCGGCCTCAGGCCCAATATATATGTTCACAACGGCGGCCTCGGGCCCAAGTATACATATACATAAGTGTAGCCTTAGGTCCAAAAATGCATAAAGCATAAACTGCGGCCTTTGGCCCAAATACAGGTGTTCAACATTCAGGAATTTAGAATCAGGAACTGAGAATCATACTACAATACATGATATCACACTTAGTTACATGATACTGGAATACTGAATCACACTGAGTTACATAATACTTTAATACTGAATCACACCGAGTTACATAACACTGGAATACTGAATAGGACTAGACTAAGACATGTATTCTTGAACTGATTATGAACACTGAAACTTTAATTATTTATGACATACTGAGTAATCTATACTAAGACTGGGGGGCATCAAACCCAAGTCTATATTGAATATGCATTGATCTCACAACGTTCAGAATGAAAGTCATGAACGAGTTATGAAGCTAGAGAATAGAAGTTCTGCAGCTATTCAAGGAACTAGGCTTAACTATATTTCTGAGGCAATAACGTTGTAAAAGAAACGTAATGTAGGGAGAATCATTAATATTCACCAACATAGAGAGTTAGCCTCACATACCTTGACTCTGGTCCTTTTAAGCGTAGCACAATTTTTCATCGCCTCTTTCAAGGATAATCTGTGGAAATATATATATTAAGAGGAACCAATATTAGCACTAAGACTCATACTTTGGTAGCTTAGGAATTTTATCAAACACCTTATGGGCGTAAAGCCTCATAGCCCTTAGTAATTGGTCTTTTCTTCACTAAGTTCTCATTCTACTACTTCTAGGTGATTCTACAATTATAAATAGATGTAACTGACACCATTTCTCATCACCCAAATGTTTACAACAATCATAATTCACCATCCAAAACCCTAGCATAGTTCTTATGGTTCTCTTTATCAAAACCATTCACTACTCTCCCAAAAACTTATCAATTCATAGCTATAAATGATTAGGGAGTAGAAACATTACCTTTTCGAAGTTTACTCCTCTTGAATTCGATTCTAGGGTTTCATTTCTCAACAATAGTGTCTCAACCGAATATCTAATGAGTGGAAGGATTTACCCATGTTAATAAGGTGTTGGAGAATTGAAATTAACTTAGAATCATCCTTAAACCTTGGATGATGGAGGGACCTTGGGGAAGTTTGGTTCTTGAGAGCCTCCCTTTCTAGAGTAGGTTTTCGTGTTTGAGGTGTGGGGGAATGAGGTAGGGCTTTTAAATAATTGAAACGTCCCAAAATTGAGGAGGAAAATAAAAATAGCTCGGATAAAAAACGTCGGCGTGAGACACCATCAGGGGCACCAAAATAACTATGCAAGAGGCCATAAGAGGCACCAAAACTACAGTGCCTTGCACTGCCTGAGCACTGAGGACGATGCCCTGGACAGTGCCTTGCACTGTCTGGGGCACTGAAGTTACAATGCCTTGCACTGTCAAGGGCGTTGAAGTTACAGTTCTACGCACTGTCAGGGGCGCTGAAGTTACGGTTCCTTAAACTGTCTGGGTAAAAAACGTACATCCCACAAACTTAGTCGATTCTATTGAATTTTATGTACCTCACTCTCGGTCTTGATTCTAAAACAATTGTTTAAACCCATACTCATCCCAATAGGAATTCACATGTCTAAAAGGTCACATTAATACTCATTTAACGCATCCAGAACTAATCCAGATTTACGGGGTATTACATTATCTCCCCCTTGGGATCATTCATCGTCGAATGATTGTCCTGATTGTAACTACAGCTTAATTTAGACCTTAAACGGGACTGATGGAAACATGTGAACATTGTACTGTCATGAACACATGCATACTAAACTGAATGAATACATGATTACTGATGTACTGAGATACTGAACTGAATAGCTACTGAACTGATTAAACACTAAGCTGACTGAATACTGAAAGACATGGAGATTATAATATAAGTCCTTGATGAGAAGGATAACTACCTTCGACATTTCCCCAAAATACCTGTCAGCTAATAGAGCATAACTCTAGCTCCATAGGGCATTATATTACGTAAAACATGAAACATACACATGAATACTGGTTTGTTATGGATATGTGAATTCTGAACTAACGCGAGTATATGAATATTGAACTAGCACGAATATTCGAGTACTGAACTTACGTGAATATCTGATCACTGTACTGACATCAATATATGAGTACTAAGCTGGCATGAATATCTGAGTACTGGACTAACAACAATATATAAGTACTAAGTTGGCATGAATATCTGAGTATTGGACTGAGATGAGTATCTGAGTACTGAGCTGGCATGAATATTCTAACATGAGATCTGGATATTGGAAACATAAATGTCGTGACATGAGTCTGAATAGTGGAAACTTGAATATTATAACATGACACGTGAAATACTAGGTGTACAACCACCAATTCAGGCAGCAACTCTAAATCGTACGCTACTTGCCCGATCCTTCATAGGAACCTATATGGCCTGATGTGTCACGCCCTAAAACCGAGGGATGAGACCGGCGCCTAACCGGATGAGCCCGTTCAAGCGGACCTGGATTACCTTTCCTACCCAACGCATTACCCCGTGTTCATAAGATACAATATTCTGTAGGAAGTAGCAAATTAAAAATTGAGCATGGGTTTACAACTTAAGTTCATTTCTTCATTAACATTTCAAAAGTTGATAATCCCAAAACTTACAAGTTACATACAACATTTCCAATGTGATCCACGATCACGAGTGAATATGACTGCCGCCCAAAATATACATACATATATAAAACCCACCTCGTGTCTACGGAGCCTCTAAGAGTACTAGGAGTTTACATAGACTTGCCGGTAACAAGGCCCCGACTATACCTTTTACAACATAAGAAAAAGAGAATGATATAGTCCACACACGGCCCCGAGAGGAAATGGGGCTCACCAGATCTGCTAAAGAGATGAAGCGGAGGCACCACTAACAGCGGACCAAGCTACCTGCTATAGAACCACCTACATCCATATAAAAGATGTAGTTCCCCCGGAAAAAGGGACGTTAGTACCATTGAATATTACTAGTATGTAGAGACAAACTTTACTCTATGTAAAATCAAACAATACACATATAAGAGGCAGTTAAAGAAACCCAAAGAAATATTGCACAGAGATACAGAGAATCACAAATGAGGTTTTCACATTTCCTTATTTCAATTGCTCCCTTGTTGCGGCGCGCAACCCGATCCCACCTTATAATCATATTCAACCCTTATTTCTTCTGTTCCGGCGTGCAACCCGATCCCATCTCACAATCACATTACACCCTTATTACTTCTGTTGCAGCGTGCAACCCGATCCCACCTTACTCTATTGTGGCGTACAACTCGATTCCACCTTACAATTCTGTTGCGGCGTGAAACCTGATCCCACCTTACAATTCTGCTGCGGCGTGCAACCCAATCCCACCGTACAATTACATTTGATAGCAACATCAATCAATCAATTCAATCACAAGGATTTTCATCATCAAGAATATACATTCGTAACAACTAAATAACCATGTGAAATCAAGGCCATAGTAATCTATACCAAACGGTGAGTCATATACGGCATACCGTCAACATATAGCTCAATTAGATAAATCCACATTCCCCCTCCATTACCTGCTACACAGCATTTAGCACTTAGATACATTCAACAATTTGATTCGTTTTCATTTCTTTCATTTTGCATCACATCCTCTCATACCGATGTATTCAACATTTAACAAGCTTTGCACATAATAGAATGATCACAAAGAGTCACCTTTTCACAATCTCATATAGCATAGTGGCATGGAAATCAACTAGGACAATCAGAGAACAGAATCTTACGCCTCAACACATTAGAACAATCGATTCACATACGCATAAGCCAGAAACTCATACCGAATGCTCGGACACCAACAAGGTGACTCTACGAAGATTAAAGTTAGCCATACATACCTCGAGTTGGAATTTTCCCCTTTAATTTCTATCCCAAATCACCGGACCTTCTAACGCCTTCAATCTAGTTTACAATGTGACACATTCAAACTTAGAGTTAGGAACCTTGAACTCATTTGGGCATTTTATCAGATACTATGTGGTCCTTTAGATTAGCTAACCCTTTTTTGTTAATAATTACCCAAACTCTTTTTCCTTTACTAGATTAGGGAGTTTAACTTACATGCATGCAAGGTATCGTATTTTATCTCCAAGAATCAATTTATGTGTTCTACCCTTTTTAGCCAAAACCTGAGAATTAAAAGGAAATGGGGTGGGGACTCACCTCTTAGAGTGAAGAAGATGACAATTACTCAATAACTTCCAGGCCCGAGTGATAGTGAAGAATCAATTTTTTGGGTGAAGATGGAACCTTCTCTCTCAAGAACTCTCTCTTCCCTCTCTCTATTTTGTTCAGAAAATCATTAAAATGGAAGGGGTTAAGTGTTTTAATGAACTGAGGGTCGGGTATAAAAATTAGAATTTTAAAAGTCCCGAAGCAGAAATGCAGTCAGGAGTGCGATCGCATTCCTGCTATACAGTCCACATTCCTGTCACATAAATGGCCCTCGAATAGGCCAAAAAGAAATCGGACTGCCCAGGTATGCGACCACTATGCGATCCGCATACCTGTTATGTGATCGCATAGTGCGTCGCATAACCTCCTCTGCAAAAATGGAGGTTGAAGAATGCGACAGCTTGCGGTCCGCATTCACAAAATACGATCGCATCTTGGGCCGCATAGCTGTCCTCAAATTAGACAGCAGATTGTCCATGTATGCGACCACTATGCGGTCCGCATACCCGTTATGCGATCGCATAGTGCCTCGCATAACAGCGCAACTCTGGAAAATTTTATCTTTTAAGTCCCGGGGTACTTTTTACTCAAAAAGGGTCTGTTTTAAGAATTTCTACAGTTATAACAACACGGGGACCTATTTGGGCATTATTTTTAGCCATGAATTTTACGGGTCTTTACATGATGTATCTGGCACTACCCTCGTGACACATAAATAGACATGCTTTTATAGTTTTTATATCCCAAGCTAACTATGTGGGTGTCAAATCTCTATCTGGACTTACTAACGATTTTCACATCTCCCCCCTTAGACCAAAGGTTAAGTTCTTGTACATGCGGATCCTTCTCTTTTGTTAGGATCCGAACAACTTTCCTTATCTTCTGCAATTCTTTGCACTTCACATCAATGATGACTCATTTTTCAACTTACTTCTAAGCAATCTTTCTTACTAGGAAAAACCAAATTACTTTCATAACGGAAAGCTAATGTATTCACAACTATCATACACGATCTTAATAATTTAACTCTGCTCACACTGTGAATCTTGGGGAAACCCCTTTTCAATAATTCTTAAAGGCTATTCTTCTGTAGTTGGCTCTCTTACTGCCTAGCTGATGTTTTTTCCATTGCCACTATACTTCGATTTTAACTTAAACTTCTTGGGTTCTAACACACATTCGGTATTTCAAATTGTCATCCACTCACTACAGTTAACCTGGGTAAGTGATTTAAATTGTACTTCTACTAGCTTTGCTGAAATTGCTAATTCACTGTGTCAACCCAAAACTTACTTACTATTATCTTACTAACCACATGCTAGAATCATATTTTCTTATTCTTCTTTGAATGACTAAAGTGAAACATAAGTTTATTCCTAATTTCCCTCACCATCCGACCCTATTCTACGGTCGCAAACTATCCTTTTTTGAACTATATACATGGATCACACTTCGGAAAATTTCATATGTCGTAAACAAAATTGGAATATCTAATACCAAACATTTTATACACTTCAAAATTATATCAGACTATAAATATCTGAGATAAACACTTAGTCACATAAGCTAAGGGGAACTATCATATCCTTTATCTCACAATAATAGCTGCTTCTTATAGTAACTTACTAACGTGGTACTTTCTAGTTCTAATACGAATAAATCTAAACAACTTAAGATCATTCCCTAAAATTCAAGCTGCTCTTGGTTCTCATTTTGTACAGCATATTTCTTAGTCTCGTGCATGAGTCGTACGAAACACATCTTTGGCAATAACAAACATTTTTTACTCCTCCTAGGTTTTGCCCTTAGGCTCTTTTCTGCTCAAAACTATAGTGATTAATCTATGCCTGCTACGATTAAATTATTAACATGTTACACCGTAGGTCCTAACATCTGTAGTATCATCATCCAACCTGTGGCTCCATCTCCGAGAATTAAAATAAAATTGTTCCGCGAGGTAAAACACATATGAATACACTACCATACATAAACATGTCCTTTAGTACGTCGCACGAAGATTTTTCTATAGTCACTGTTAGTTACATTTTCTCTTATAACCCATAGGCACCACTGTATACTCACAAGTCACCCGAATTTGGATACATTTGAAAATTGGAGATCTGGTAACTGAATAACAAATAACTGGCATACTGAATAACCATAAACCTGCTAACTGAAAGACTGCATAACTGGTAACTGAGTTAAACTGATAACTATAAAATGTGATAACTACTTTTGTACTTTCTAATAAGGTTATGCTCTAATATGTACTACTATCCATTGTATCCCACTTTCAACATTCTATCAAGTCTCATTTGTTACCAACATGTACTCTATAATTTTACCCCAATAGGCGACCATATCCTCTAGGACCTTGGGTTTTTCTTGCTTGTCGCTTGGGCATTCAATACTGTGAACAACTATTTTTTGACCACACCCAAATTCTATACTATTTTTGGCTATAAATATTAATGTTATATCTAATCTTAATATTTTAAATTTTTATCTTACTCTTAATAGGTTCTATTTAAGAAAATTAAAAAACAACAAAAATATTGTGACTTTGTCTAACTGTTACTCTTGTCTATGAAGCCTCTAATGAAGTAATAAAAATACTGACGATATGTATATACTGAAAGACTGAAAAGTGATGAGAATGCCCCGAAAGAACTGGGGATCACCTAATGCTCTGAATCGTCAACCTGTAAATCATTACCTACATCGTGAGATGCAGGCCCCGAGTCAAAGGGACGTCATTACATTTGAATTTCACTGGTATGTAAAACAACTGAAAAGAACTGTAAGTACTGGAACTGAAACTAAGCTGATAATTGAGAACTGATAACAGAAAACTGAAATGATAAGTGCTAAAACTGAAACTAAAATGATAACTAATAACTGATAACTAAAATGATATTTCATAACTGAAAACTGAAATGATAATTACTAAAAGTGAAACTGAAAGGATAACTGATAACTGAACTAAATAAAGGAAGTAAGTATATGAATTCTCCCCCTTATGGATGATGAACAATCTGTTTATCTGAATATTAAATTGCAGCCTCAGGCCCAATATATATGTGCACAACTTCTCCCTTGTGCCCAAGTATACATATACATAACTACGGTATCATGCCCAAAAATGCATAAAGCATAAACTGCAGCCTCATATCCAAATATAGGTGTTCAACATTTAGGAATTTAGAATCAGGAACTGAGAATCATACTGCAATACCGAATCACACTGAGTTACATACTACTGGAATATTGAATCACATTGAGTTATATTATACTGGAATACTGAATAGGACTAGACTGAGACATGTATTCTTGAACTGATTACGAACACTGAAACTTTAATTGCTTATGACATACTGAGTAATCTATACTAAGACTCAGGGACAACAAACCCAAGTCTATATTGAATATGCACTGAGCTCACAAAGTTCATAATGAAAGTCATGAACGAGTTATGAAGCTAGAGAATAGAAGTTCTGAAATATTCAACGAACGAGGCTTAACAATATGTCCAAGACAATAACGTTGTAAAATAAACGTAATGTAGGGAGAATCACTAACATTCCCAACATATAGATTTAGCCTCACATACCTTGACTCTGGTCCTTTTAAGTGTAGCACAATGTTTCGTCGCTTTTTTGAACGATGATCTATGGAAATATATATCAAGAGGAACCAATATTAGCATTACCAATATTAGCACTACGACTTACATTTTGGTAGCTTGGGAATTTTATCAAACACCTTATGGGCGTAAAGCCTCATAGCCCTTAGTAATTGGTAATTTCTTTACTAAGTTCTCATTCTACTACTTCTGGGTGATTCTACAATTCAAAATAGATGTAACTAACACCATTCCTCATTACCTAAATATTTACAACAATCATAATTCAACAATCCAAAACCCTAGCATAGTTCTTATGGTTCTGTTTATCAAACACATTCATTATTCTCCCAAAAATTCATCAATTCATAGCTATAAATGATTAGGGAGTAGAAGCATTACCTTTTCAAAGTTTACTCCTCTTGAATTTGATTCTAGGGTTTCCTCTCTCAATAATAGTGTCTCAACCGAATATCTAATGAGTGTAAGTATTTACCCATGTTAATAAGGTGTTGGAGAATTGAAATTAACTTATAATCACCGTTAGAACTTACCTTGGATGATGGAGGGACCTTGGGGAAGTTTGGTTCTTGAGAGCGTCTCTTTCTAGAGTAGGTTTTCGTGTTTGGGTGTGGGGGAACGAGGTAAGGATTTTAAATAAGTGAAAACGTCCCAAAATTGAGGAGGAAAATAAAAATAGCTCGGATAAACAACGTCGGCGCGAGGCACCATCAGGGGCACTCAAGTTACAGTGCCTTGCACTGTCAGGGGCGCTAAAGTTACGGTGTCTTGCACTATCACAGTATAAAACGTACCTCCCACAAACTTAGTCGATTCTATTGAATTTTATGCACCTCACTCTTGGTCTTGATTCTTAAACAATTGTTTACACCCATACTAAAAGGTCACATTAATACTCATTTAACGCATCCACAACTAATCCGGATTTACGGGGTGTTACAACCATTATTATTATTTCATGGTGAGTTGAGAGAAAAAGCACGAAGGGTGATGCCGTGCAGTTTTATTCATTATGTTTGTTCATTTTGTTGGTTGAAGGTCTATTGACCGTTTCTCATTATCATTCCCTACTGTAGTTACCGTATCTTGTACCCCTTTCGTATGTCCCCTCCCAATAATACTTGTTAATTCTTTAATTGTTGTTATGTTGCATGTATATTTCCGTTTGTACAGGTTTAATTACGTGGTTGTCCTGTCATAACCTTGTCACTACCTCTTCGATGTTAGTATCGATACTTATGGAGTACATTGGGTCGGTTGTACTCATACTACACTATGCACTCCTTGTGCATATTTTGGTGCTGGTTCCAGTTGTCCATAGAGGGTATCAGCTCGGATTGGCATTTTAAAACTCGAGGTAGATCTGTTGGCGTCCGCTGACCTTGAACTCCCCTTCCTCATTCCCTATTTATTGTCCTTTTCATCCAAGACAGTTGTATATATTTGAAACCCTATTTGTAGAATCTCTAGAAGCTCGTGAATTTGTAACTACAGATCCGGGTTGTACTCCAGATTCGGTTTTGAAGTATGAAAGCGCAAACACTGATCTTGTTATTCGATTTCCTTGATTTTCTACTCCGATAGATCGATCTTCACTCCGTCCAATTACTGAAAGGATGTATGGGAGATAGAAAGAATATAGATGAAACAATACTTTCTCCGTTTTGGTCAGATGTTTTTACTCTAGCCGAAAACGATGGTAGTTCCAAAATGTTTCCGAGGGTTAGTAATCTTTTCATCCCGTCTAAATATGCCTTTCATCTAAAAAATTTAGTATAAATAAATAAAAATGCATAAAAATAAAAGAGATGAACCATCTGATGAGGACTCTTCAGAAGTAGTAGCCCCTTCAAATGAAGGATGTTTCAGTTGGATAGAAGTAATTTTAGTTCCGTTATCTCCTCTTGATAAGCTCTTTTATCAGTAATTATGCTAACTCGATATAGGCCTTCCCAATTAAGACTAAGTTTTTGGGTATTTGATTCTTGGGTTCCTGAGAATACCTTCTGGAGAACATGGGTTTCTACTTTGAAATATTAGAGATTGGCCCTTCGATTATAATAATTTTCAATCCCTTGCTTCTGTGAAGCCATGTGGATTTATGTCATCTCCCAACATCCTTCTAATAAATCCAAGTTAGCTGCTAGCACTTCTTCACTAGATAATACGCTACTAAAAATTTTGAAGCAAGCTAGGCAGAATTTTACAGCATACAGCAAATATCGTGATGATCAGGATTTTGCTACAAATTTCAGACTTAGTTTCAGCCACAAATTTTTTGGTGATGGTTAGAATTTTATTGCAAAATTTAGAAATTACCATAATTGATGTGTGCGTTAGAATTCTGCCTAGCGTGATTTGAAATTCTGGCAATCGAGCAAAATCTTGCCCAACATATTTTAAAATTTTTCTATGGGCTTGTTTCTCCAAATTTATGTTATCGGGATAAAAACTTTTAATAATGGAACAGAAGTATCATATTTGTATCATTCTCCCTTTATTGGACGAGCTTCTCAGTGAGCTTTGACCTTTGAATCAGGAAAGTAGTGTCACAACCCAAAATCCAACTAGTAGTAATGGCACCTAACCCAGCCCGCTAGGTAAGTCAATTAACAACTATCCAATTTAATGAGATTTATTGAGACAAATGAATGATAAAATAACTGAATCATTATACATTTCCCAAGGACTAGTAATACAAATCATGAGCTTGTAAGATTTAAAATTTACAAAGCTGGTATGAAATAAAGTACATCATCTGTTTGAAATACACATGAACAAATTAAAATTCTAAAACTACCAAGATCAAGAGGCAGCTATAACCAGAATGTAGGTACATTTTCAAATCCAGCTCTCGTCGTGCACAGCAACATCGGCATCCAACATCTGCACACAACGTGCGGAAAAAACCGACCACATGTACTCAATAAGTAACAGACCTAACCATAGGTTGAAAGTAGTGACGAGCTGGAGAAAAGGTCAGGGTCCAACACCAATAGCCAACAACAGTTCATAACAACATAATAAAAGTGATAAAAGAAGTAACTCGGAGATATATTGCTCAACTCGTTCGCAGTTTCGAAAAATAGGTATGCTTTTCAAGTATAGCATAGAAAAACCCAAACCTTTTTCGAAATCAACCAAAATATGAGTAAGTTTGTAATACTGTGATTTTTCCCAAAATTTTCAATAGGTAAATGTTTCATTTTCAAAGGGCATGCGGAAAATACATCACAATGCCTACATGTCAATGTGTATGTGAAAACATGAATGATGCAATATCGTACAGTATGAGAAAATGCATCTATATGCATGTTTGTCAATTGTGCATGTCGAATACAATGCAACTCAGTGATAAAAGCATATGCATATTCTCAGTGTCACGTCCCAAAATCGAGGGACAAGACCGGCACCTAACCGGATGATCCTGGTCAAGCGGACCTGGATTTGACTCACCTATCCCACCTACTACCCCGTGATATCAATATACATTACTCATGTGAACTAGCAATTAAGACTTAAGCATAAACTTACGACTTGAATTCATTTCTACTCTTTATCATTACCAACATATGATACCAAGGCTTACAAATTTCATACAACATTAACAACGTGGACCACGATTCCGAACCGTACGCTTACTACCCAAAATACACATGTACATTACCCACATTGTGTCTACGGAGCCTCTACGATTACAAAAGATTTATATAATACTTGCAGGCAACAAGGCCCCGACTATACCTTACACTACACAATAAACTCAAAATAAGGCGACATGAGCCACACGTGGCCCCGGGAGGAAGTGGGGCTCACCAGAACAGCTAACAGAAAAGAGAGAAGGCACTACTGACGGTGGGCTGAATTACCTGTTGTAGAACCACCTACATTTATATAAGAAAATGTAGCGCTCCCGGAAAAAGGGACGTTAGTACTGTGGAATAGTACTAGTATGTATGAACAAACTTTATCCCAAGTACAATCAAACAATACATATATAAGAGACAGTAATAGAACCAATCAATCAATGCAAGAGGAAAGAAGCAACCAAAATCAACAAGTTTCACAATCTCTCCTTTTTCCCTTTCAACATCACCTTAGTCAAGAGTTCCCCAGATTTTCACTTCAACAGTGATAATGATCACATTCCATCCTTATTACCTCGGCCACCCTTATTACCTCACATCATATATTTTCATTTCAATAGTGATAATGATTACATTCCATCCTTCTTACCTCGGCCTCCCTTATTACCTCGGCCACCCTTATTACCTCGCCTCTCATTATCCTTATTAGTTCGTGTTGCGGCGTGCAACCCGATCCCACCCAATAATCATATTTCATAACAACAACCACAAACAATCAATCACAAGAATTCACCCTTTCAAGGAACACAAGTTCATATCAACAATTCGCTATTTGAGCTCAAGGCACAATGACTCTCACCAAGCAGTGATTCATGTACACGGTGTTGCCATAATCTTTCAACTCATTTACGTCATTTCACAATACCCTTTTTCTTTACTTACCACGCACGATTTTTAGCCATCATATACATTCCCACACTTGGGCACATTAACATTCTTGCATTCATTACACATACTTTCATATCGATACCCTCGAGCTTTTACGAGCTTTGCACATAATAAGATAGGCACATCAAAACACCTTTCACAATCTCATATAGCACGGTAGTATAGCAATCAACTAGGACGATCAAAGAATAGAATCTTACGTCTCAACACATTTGAACAATCAA
Source organism: Nicotiana knightiana (assembly GCA_005239525.1). Lineage (NCBI taxonomy): Eukaryota > Viridiplantae > Streptophyta > Magnoliopsida > Solanales > Solanaceae > Nicotiana > Nicotiana knightiana. Next base: position 77,282 of record ML430088.1, on the reverse strand, counting down.
TTCACGTATTTTCAAACAAGGTACTCATATCGTATAATCGGACCCAACAAGAGGATTCTACAAAGGTTAAAGTTAGCCATACATACCTCAAAGAGCTTTTCCTTAGGTTTATACAATACACCAACACCTCTAGCCATAACAATCTATAAGGAGATAGCAAAAATTGATTAATAATTAGGAAGATTACCCATGGTATAACTCTCTTAGGAATTTTATCAAACACCTAGCATGTGAAGTAGAGTACAAGGTTTAGAAATGGCAATCTCTTCTTCCTTCACCCAATTTTTAACATGAAATACCCAAATTAGTTCTTTAATAGCACATACTACAACTTAGTCCCACATGCATGGCCTATTTCTAACCCTCACAACATATTTGAACACTTAACTTCTTGCATGAAATTTTTGGAAGTAGAACTTACCCGGATGGAAGGCAATCTATGGCTATCTTTCTTGATTCTTGAAGACTTGAGCAAGATTTGGATGATTATGAAGTTAGGCCCCTCCTTTCTATCTATATATATTCTCTCATCTCTCTCTAAAATCAGTAGAAAACGACCCCAAATGAAGCCCCTAAACCTATTTATGAAAATGGGGCCGGGTTATAAAAATAGGAAAAATAAACCTCCATAACCGGGTCTGTGATCGCAGAATAGACCGCAGAACAAACATGTGGGCCGCAGAGTGCACCGCAAAATAGGTGTCCAAAACTGGGCAACACTGGCCCAGTCTGCGACCTGATCTGCGATAGCAGAGTCAACATGCGACATGAAATGCGATCGCAGATTTGACACAGGATTGCATTTTTTCCAGTCTTTGGTAATTTGATCATAACTTTGCGTAGTAATGTCCAAATGACAAACGGTTTGAAGAGTTGCAAACTAGACTCAAATACCTTTCATTTGATAGGTTATTCATCATATAATACCTTATATGTAGTAAGATATACTCGTTCAAAGTGTGGACTAGTGCAAGTACCTTTGGAATTTTAGCCTATTATGAAATTTTCCCACTTGGCTTGGACTTAGGACTCTCCTTGGACCCTACATTACTTATTATATGACTCATACACTTATTCACCACATCCCATTCATTTACATCATATTTAAAGCACATAAAAATATTATAATTAGTCTACCTGGCACCCCGAATCCTATATTGCTTAGCAAAATTTTCCGGGGTCTTACACACAGAGTATCAATTCACTCAGTTCTCCCAGTCACTCAGTCCTCACAACCACTCAATCCTCATAGTCACCCAGTCCTCAAAGTCACTCAGTCCTCCAAATCACTCGGCACTCGCACCCGTACTCAGTAGGTACCTGCGCTCACTATGGGTGTGCAGACTCTGGAGGGGCAGATTCATCCCAAGCGAATAAGCCAATCATGGCATGAATAAATAGTACTTGTTTTGGCGTGGATCCGGATACCATCATGCATCAATAATACTTGATGCGGCGTGCAGCCCGATCCCATCAATATCCACACAATCAGACCTAGGCCTTACTCAGCCATCAATTCTCCAGTCTCTCGGGCTCACAATGTCATTAAAATCAGCCCAAAAATGATGATGTGACATATCAATAAATGGTAACAGAAACTAAGATATAATATGCAAATGAGTGGGTATGACTAAATATGTCATTGCAATGTAAGCAAATAACTCAATATCATAAATGACCTCAGTGGGTCCCAACAGGATCAAGAGGCAGCTATAACCAGAACGTAGGTACATCTTCAAATACAGCTCCCTCCGTGCACAGCAACATCGGCATCCAACATCTGCACACAACGTGCGGAAACAACCGACCCCATGTACTCAATAAGTAACAAACCTAACCATAGGTTGAAAGTAGTGACGAGATGGAGAAAAGGTCAGAGTCCAACACCAATAGCCAACAACAGTTCATAACAACATAATAAAAGTGATAAAAGAAGTAACTCGGAGATATATTGCTCAACTCGTTCACAGTTTCGGAAAATAGGTATGCTTTTCAAGTATATCATAGAAAAACCCAAACCTTTTTCGAAATCAACCAAAATATGAGTAAGTTTGTAATACTGTGATTTTTCCCAAAATTTTCAACAGGTAAATGTTTCATTTTCAAAGGGCATGCGGAAAATACATCGCAATGCCTACATGTCAATGTGTATGTGAAAACATGAATCATGCAATATTGTACAGTATGAGGAAATGCATCTCTATGCATGTTTTTCAATTGTGCATGTCGAATACAATGCAACTCAGTGATAAAACCATATGCATATTCTCAGAGTATCAATTAACTCAGTCCTCCCAGTCACTCAGTCCTCACAATCACTCAATCCTCATAGTCACCCAGTCCTCACAGTCACTCAGTCCTCAAAATCACTCGGCACTCGTACTCGTACTCAATAGGTACATGCGCTCACTATGGGTGTGCAGACTCTAGAGGGGCAGATTCATCCCAAGTGCTACAATAAGACAATCATGGAATGAATCAATAATACTTGTTGCAGCGTGCATCCGGATCCCATCATGCATCAATAATACTTGATGTGGCGTGCAACCCGATCCCATCAATATCCACACAATCAGACCCAGGCCTCACTCAGCCATCAATCTCTCCAGTCTCTGGGGCTCACAGTGTCATTAAAATCTGCCCAAAAATGATGATGTGACATATCGATAAATGGTAACAGAAACTAAGATATAATATGCAAATGAATGGGAATGACTAAATATATAATTCCAATGTAAGCATATAACTCATTAGCAAAAATGACCTCAGTGGGTCCCAATAGGATAAGCATATAGCCTAGACATGATTTCTAACATGGATCACAGCTCAATTTCCCTAGCACGTAGAGATTTCATGGATGCAGATAAGATTAGGTAACTACACAATACTCCAGAAATAACCAAGTCACAATTCACATGGTGCATGCCCACACGTCCGTCACCCAGCATGTGCGTCACCTCAACACCAAACACATATCATGTATATTCAGGGGTAGTTTAGAAGTGTTACTTACTTCGAACAAGCCAAATACAATACCGAGCAAGACAAATGATACTCTAGAAATGCCATCTTGCACGTACCGACCTCCGAACTGCTCGAAACTAGACAAAAGAAACTCAATACATTAAATAAAGCCTAAGAAAACAATTCCAAATGATAAAGGTCGAACCTTTAATCAAAATCCCAAAGTCGACTAAAACGTTAAAACGGGCCCACACCTCGGAACACGATGAAACTCACGAAATCCGATAACCCATTCAATTATGAGTCCATCCATACTAGTTTCACTCAAATCCGACTCTGAATCGATGTTCAAAACTCAAAAATTCGCTCTA